>JAECUM010008319.1:0-73381 GCA_016617855.1 Megalonaias nervosa | reverse complement strand
TTGAACTTTAATCATTAGGACTTGTGTTAGTAATTCTAGACGTATTTGGGATTTAATTCGCAATAATTAAGTACTTATTTTGTTGACATTTTCACTTTATAATGTAGGGAAATAAATTGTTGAATTTTAAGATACTCTTTTGCTGGTTTTCACTCTTCTTTTTAAAAGAGTGAGCTACTTTATTTAAGACTATAGAGTCATATAGTATATATATATATATATATATATATATATATATATATATATATATATATGTATATATATATATATATATGTGTGTGTGTGTGTGTGTGTGTGTGTGTGTGTGTCCCAGTGCACTAAATGTATCACTCAAGTTCAAATATAATCTTAGAATTTAAACCGATTGGATAAATAGTATCAAAACAGTCCAAAAGGCGAATCTAATCTTTCTTTTAACATACGTCCCATTTCCGAATTAACAATATTAATTGCCTTAAATGAAAAAATCTTGTAAATTATGGAAGCCATCATTAAAGTTTGTCTAGACACGAGATTAACAGATGGTTCTCTAAAGTTATGTCTAATCCATGCTTGTTCATGCGTTTAGATCCTTGTTAGGGTTTCGTTAAGCATACTTCTTCTTACGAGTTACCAAATAAATAACATTAGATGTTGCAGAATTAATATCATAACCTGGGCCAAGGAGAGCGATCACGGGCCGTGGGGTAACAAACACCCAGGCCTCTCCTAGTTCTTGTTCAAACAAAATTTATCTTTTATAAAATTAAAATGTGTTGTTCGGCCAGGGCCCCCTTACGGACCAGGGCCTCGGAAATATATGCCCGGCTGCCCCCCTCCCCCTTGTCGGCTCTGATCATAACACGTCTAAAATGTTCTTTTGGTAATACTACTACTGATATAAGTATTTTCATTTATAAACCAACAGTGTAACGTATGGGTATACTATATTTAGCTGATGAACCATAACTTTGAAACATTTAACAGCTGTAAATCATTTTGTATTCAAATATTCTAGACCCCTCCGGTGGCCTAGGATGCGGGAGATCGCGGGTTCGAACCCCCAGCCGAGTCATACCGAAGACTTATAAAGATGGTACTAACAGCTGTCTCGCTTGGCCCTCAGCATTAGGAGGTTAGTGTTAGGACTGGTTGGCCTGGTGTCAGGATAATGTGACTGGGTTGGACATGGTGCTAGATGTTTGAGGCATGATACCTGAGTGCTAGACATCACTATAAACTGCCACACTGCAGACATCGTAGCGACATGACTTGAAAATTGTTAAAGCTAAATTAAACATCCAAATCACACACACACACACACACACACACACACACACACACACACACACACACACACACATTCTAAAATTAGGAAATATGGCGTCGGAACTGACATGTCCTGCTCTCCAATTATATATGTCATATTTTAATAGAATAACTTATATTTCATATTCGCCTTCTATTATTATTATTATTATTGTGGGGGGAGTTGCTGATGTATTTGTGTTAAGTTCTTAAAATAAGCTTTATTCCTTTAGGAATATATAACACATACATGGTAACACAGGTAACAGTTAACTATCCATTCCTTAATTAGTTTTTCGTTTTACTTCTGCTTCTACCACAATCTTCTTTATGCGATTAAAACACATTCTCGTATGCGCCACGAAATAAAAGACTTTCTAGCCCTAACCAAACATCGCCATCACGTCATATACAAATACCCTTCAAAACAAACCTTGCAAACAAAATATTTATATGCAGCGAAAAGAAAACTTAACTTCTTCCTTTTCACGCATTTCATGTATATTAACCTCTGTTGTAAACTTTGCTACATGTCATTCTCTTTCTAAAGTACCAACCTTTATTCTTGTACGTTAATTATCCTTGTTAATGGGAGTATAATTCATCCGCGGTAAGTACCATTCCACAAAGGCGAAGCCAAAAGTTTTGTTCCACAAAGGCAAAGCCCGAGTGGACCTTGATTTGTCGTGGATGATCAAACTGTAATAAGACAGGAAAAGACGATCGCGTGTGGGAGTCAGGACGTTTTGTTCCATGATGCATGATATTCTGTGCGCCAATCATTGACTTTGTTTTACTTTTATGTGGTATACTAATAAATACTGTCTCACGTGTTACAAATACTGCCTCACGTTACAGAGAAAATTATTAAAACAACAACAATAACAACAACAACAACAACAACAACAACAATAGGGGCCGGGTGGCCATGTTGTCTAAGGCGCTCGTCTTTATAGTTCACTCACATCTCACCTCTGTCCGCGTGAGTTCTAGTCTCCGCTCGGCTAAGGTGGGTATGTGAGATAGCTTGCCATGCAGTAGCTTACTGATGGTCGGCGCCTTTTGCAATGGTTTTCCCTCATCTTCCTCCACCAAATATACTGGACGTCATGAATAACTTTATCATGTGCTGAAAAATGGTGTTAAACCCACAACAGCTTGAAGAAAGAAAAGACACAGCTAAGAAAAGCTTGATTACTTACATTTAAATAAATCGATTTGTCTTCAGCGTTACGTTAATTATGCTTTAATACTTTCTCGTAGCTTCATTCCGAAAGAAAACGGCAATTATGTCCAAACGAGTGCGCATCTGTTCGTCAGTTTGCAACGCTTTATGCTTGGAAGTACCAATAAAAAAAAATAAGAGAAAAGTGTGTTTGTTTTAATCCGTCCTCGCGATGGAAGGTGTGGTGAGTAAAGGAGATTATGAAACTATTGTTGTTTTGATAAAAGACTTTGAATTAGATTGTTTTAAAAGACTTGATTCAATTTAACTAGAGACAAATATGCAGGTAAAGTAAGTTAATTGGATTTTAACTAAAATTAGGTAGACTATACGCTTAAAAGTACTGAGGTACTTTTCTTGAAATAGTGCATTATCTTAAGATGAACAAGATGAATATTTTCAATTAATAGGTTCAACCACGCAGGGGCGCCCGCAGAATTATTTTCGAGGCGATGGGGGTGGGGTGGGGCTGAAACATGTACTGGTCAGCTATTAAGTTTTACTGATGTAGGCCAAAACATGTTTAGAGGTGAAATCCCAAGGGTGTGGGAGGTGGGGGACTATATGCAGGCGCAACCACCCATTTTAAAAGAAAATGAAAATAAATAAAGAAAAAACAAACAAACAAACAACGAAAAACAGAGGATTAGGCTTGATCCCGTCTACAGTGTTCTAATTGACGAATATGCATTTGTGGAATGTAAAAATAGAACACTGGTGTTTTCAAAGAACAGAGCGCATTTTGCGTTAAGTGTTAACAAATGGGTCATTTTTTTTTTTAGTCATAAGTTAATGTCAAGATGTGGGACATTATAAAGTTATGATGATCGCTGAAAATAGCAACCACTTCACGAACCAACAGTTATTGTATTGTTATCTTTTGTGTTAGCTATAGTGCCTCCAGCACGACCTGATTATCACTTAACCCAAACTTTTTATACAGTTTTGGATAGATAGCTAAAAAAGGATTTTTGCGCGTAGATATGCTTTGCAGGAACAAGTTTATAATTTCAGTACTTGCATTTAACAAAAGGGCATATCTGATTTTTTTCTGGATATTATCTCTGATCTCTACGATGTATGAATATGGTTTGGCATATAATGTAGTTTTCAAAGATCATATAATTACACCTTGAAGATATATTATTTATATAACTACATGCAATATTGCATAATATGTGTTTTATTAACATTATAACTCAGAATTATATATTGCCAAAAGAGGTTAATATTTAGTCTTGTGACACTGAAATGAAAATAAATACTGTCATTATGGGAAGACAATATACTTATATACTTTCTGTAATTTGAACATTCTGTATGCATAAATTGTATAAAACTCTAATATATATATATATATATATATATATATATAGAGTATATATATATATATATATATATATATATATATATATCTCCCTGAAACTGACGCGTTATTGTGTTTGTTTGTTTCTTCTTTTTGTTCTTCAGAAATCAGAGTATTTTGTGAGAAATAAATCAATTGTCTATATATAAATATTGCAGCACTTTGGTCATTTGTATCATGCGACATTGTTTCGTCTCTGAAAATTTTAATAACAAAAGCGGATCATGCGCAATAGTTTTAATTTCAATTTCAACTCAGTCATGAAAAACATTTGCCAGAAAATGCATCATCATCATTATAATCGTCGTCATCATCATCGTCATAATCGTCGTCATCATTATTATGCTCATATCACCAATACAGTGACATACAGAAAAGAACAACTCAGCGGGAGCTAAAGGTATACACAGTAATAAGGTATCAATGCAAACAGTTACTTAGCCTTGACTGACGTCACATATGAGGCAAGAGCCTCGAAACTTTACAATTATCACAAATTTCACTGTTCTAGATATGAAGCCTCTCTAATACGAAAATAAAAAGAGTCAAATTTACCTTTGTAAGGTGCTTCCTTGCCATAGCTTGTCTGATGGAGGACTGTGAAAGCGACAGACACACAAACGAACACAGTTCTCAGTTCAAACATCTTATTCCTAGAATTATCTATCCATCTAATGTAAGGTTAAACTTCTTAATACAATTATTCAACAGCGGCAAAATTAAGTAGATGGAACCATTCTGTATTTGCGATCTAATTTATAGATTATTGATTCGCAACATCCGAGAATTGGTGTTTTATAATACTGGCATGACAAATTTATAACCCCGCCCAGGACGGTCATGAATCACGAGACCTTACAAAGCAGTCGTGTTGTACATGACTGAATGGGTATTAGAATGACACCAATTTCAAAGACTGTGTACTTTGGGGTTTAGTAAAGTGGTTTATACACTAGTTTTCACTCGAATACAGATTTCGCAGGCTATACCGAGAGTTTCTATTGAATAGTAATTGTCACTGATTAAACGTAAGATTTAAATTTGGGACGGTGACGGGAGAAAATTGTCAATTCGTCAAATGTTGAATATCCCCACGCTTTTTCCAAATGTTGTAACTGTCATTAGACTAATCTCATGCCAATATTTTAATTCTCCAATTCCTTATCTCTGTCTATAATACTGACGTATAATACTGACGGAGAGTTGGGCATAATGCACGAAGAAGCAGTCTAGAATAGCTGGTAGATACAAACGCGCTAGTGTGGTATCGTATAATACCAACGTTGTCTCGGAGGAACACAGAGAAAATTATCAACCGTACGAAAATCTTACTTATGTCGAAGGCAATTTGGTTCGATTTTTTTTTTCTTTTTCTTCACCAAAATACCTGTATATATCAAATTGGCACGACATAATGAATCTTTTTCGAAATTAGCACAGAGTATGTTTGAAAAGTTCACTGTACATGGACTATTTTGTCGTGTGGCCTTCGTTGTGGAGTAACAGAAGCAACGGCAGCTGTGATGGTACAAGTAAAAAGGCAAGAATAGCAGTGGTAACAATACCCGTGGGTATGGCGACAGCAGCAGTAGCTGTGATGGTAAAAGTAAAACAGCAATAATAGCCGTCATAATATTAGCAGTAGTACATAGCAGTACTAGTGGGAACGGCAACAGGAGCATTAGCTGTGATCTGAGAAGTAAAACAGCAAGAATATCCGTAGCAGTAATACGAGTAGTACTTGAGGGAACGGTCATAGCACAGCATTAGGTAGTAGAACTCAGAAGGAATAGCGGTAGTAGTAATACCAGTACTACTTGTGGCAGTAGCATACTAACGGGTGCGGATGGGGTGGTTGTCCCGGGCGCCAGAGGTTTTTGGGCTCCAGAATCTGTTTAGGCCATCATTGTCGACCGCCATTTACCCATGGCACGCCACTGACTAGTGGGTACGGCGACAGCAGCATTAGCTGTGGTGATAGAAAACTGCAGGAATGGCGGGAGTAGTAATACGTGTAGTACTAGTGGGTACGGCGACAGCAGCAGTAGCCGTGGTGGTAGAAGTAAAACAGCAAGAATATCGTTAGTAGTAATATTAGTAGAACTAGTGGGTACGGTGACAGTAGCATAGAATAAAAAGCACTATAAACAGCTAATAGTGTTATTAGTACGAATCACATTCGTTTTGCACCAACAGGTATAGTATCAGTTGTATGCCAGTAGAATTAGAGAGACCGTTAAGCGAATGGAGAGATGTTAAACAGCCCCCACCCTCACCTCCGAAATATGCAGCAAAGCAGAGTCCACCCATGCCAGTCTTGCTTACTTACTCGCACAAGTTCCAATATTCTATAGACGACTCATAATCTTGACCTAAAAAATATTTTACTCATACGCATTCAAGCTGGACCACATAATTTATTTTTGTCTCTCCCAAAAATGATAAGAACAAATGAATGAACACAGAACAAACGAATGAACGAACGAACGAAAGAAATGAATAAATGAATCAATGAGACGTTTAGATTAGGAGTCTTAAGTGGTGAGTAACCAGAGAGTGTCTAGTTTTCACTTTTAGTAGGAATTCTATAGATATTTCCTTTGATCTACCGCGTTAATGAATACAGTATTTTAAAGATCTTTCCCGTGTATTGACATTCATGTTGTGTTGAACAATCGTGAAGCTCAACATAATCGTGTATTTTGCCAAGTGCCCATAAAAAAAAATAAACTACTGCGATCTACGCTTCATTCCAATCATGCTGCTGAGTGTTTAAGTTTAATCTACATCTTGCAGATTAGTTCAGTACGGCTTTCGAAACTGGCAGGTGCAGGCATCTTGAGATATACTTGAACACATATCTTTCTGCGATGCAAGTTATGAAGGAGGTCTTTATGGAGATACATTTTATTTTCTTGTCTGCACAATGCTGAAGATATAAGACTCATTGGGTAGATCTTTTTCATTAATGTTCTTAAATTGCATATAACGGCAAGTTTCATGACGATCAATTTTTTGTTCTTTAGTAATGCCGTATTACATGTCGGATGGAAAGCTTGCTTTTGTTACTTCTAAAATTTGTGCACAGACGGTCCTTCGTATAGCGCTCTGGATAGATTTTTATTTTATTTGTGGGGACTGTATCTTTTCTTTATTTTATTTTGAGCCATGTTAGAACATTCAACCGTTTAATGCCCGAAAAGGTTTTTATAAGTAAATACAGGCCTATCTTCTGCGTGTGTACAAGATGAATGGAGTGCCCAGTGACGGTCCGAAATAGGCCACGAAGTAAAAATCCGGTCGTGTCTGACAAAATAAATATGGACTGTAAGACAAATATATACAAGTGTCTCTCAGCAAACAATGTACAATGACGATTTAACTCTTAACGTTGGTTATCTTGAATCAATTAGGCCAAACAATTTGACGTTGTAAGGTTTGGGTAAACATTTAAATTCTGCTGATATAACTATGGTCCAATGAAAATTGAGATACTGTCGTGAATAATTTTGGTTGAACTTAATAGCGTAGGTGTAGCTGACCACTGCTTATCAGAATCGAATGACGTTTCAAGAGAAGTGGGAGCGCCTCCTAAAAAACCGATTGCATTGAAATAATTATTTAGTTATTGCTATAGTTTCTTCAGCTTAGATCATAAATACGTAACAGATATGGCAAGGTGGATGGCATCATTATCATTACAGGCAAACATACATGGTTGTTGGCAGTTGCTAAATTTTCTGTTTAATTTTTACTTTAATTTCAAACCCTTCAGAATTTGCTTATGTTTGAGATTTTCACATGAACATGTAACTTTAAAAGTTCCGTCGGTGTACACAACGATCACTTCTATAAAAATATTTGATAACGGAAGTACTACAATGAGCATGGGTAATTTTATATTTTGCCAAAACACATATTAGCACATTTTTGCGAAGAAATTTGCTCAGTATATTTACAGACATATATTAGACTAACTTTTGCACGTCATCACAAATAAAATAAGCAATGGGGCCAAGTGTTTGGAACTATTTTGTTAGACTCTAAACATTCGTGTCAGCCGAGCTGGTCGGCATTGGTATAATATCCCCAAAAATGAGTTGTAAATCGCCAGATAGTAGAGGCGCTTACTTAATGGCAATGATGCAGTGTGCGTGGAAATGTGTCAAGATCTGATTAGACTGAATCATTTAACCTACCGGAAACACGGTTCTAATTCGTATGCTTAAGTTATAGACTCCACGTGCCGAGTAATGTGGGTATTTCATTTCAAAACCCCTTTTGCAGATCATTTGCAAATAAATAATTTAAAACGAAAATACATGCACAGTTTTGTAAGTTTGTTAAAACACGAAGAAAGAGTTCAGACTCAAAGATTAACCGTGAACTAGCTATATAATGAATCCATGGAACATGACAGTAAGAAAATCGATGCCTTGTATCAACAGCCTAATTTATGTCGAACAAAATTAGAAAATACAAACATCATTATCTTCATAACAATAAGTAGCAAAAATAATATTCAGTACACATAAACTAAAGAAATGGTCAGTGAAAACCAGAGCTTTATATCATAGTCAAGCCAGAAAAGTCTTTGAGAAAGGTCACTTTGATATTTCCCTTATTTCATCTCTGAAACATAAAAGGACCTAAGTTAAGGTTCAGTAGAATTGACCGTAACGCTATCATGGGAAAGTACAGTAGGGTTACCGACCATAACTGCATGAGAGAAATTCATGTCAAATAATTGATATTCAAAGGAAAGTTGATTGCATCGTATTCTAGGCTGTCAAGATCTGATGAAAGACATGATTATTTTGGGGAAAATTTAGGAACAGTTGCTTTCGATTGGTCAGTTAAAATTAAGGCGTACACTTTGGAAGTTATGGGAGTTTACATTTACCGACCTTAGTCAAAATTATTTAGTCAGAAATTTTCCAGAGAGAGGCGAGTTCGACTCCGGTGGAAAACCTGAGCATAGAGTTTTCCCTCGTTAACAAGTAAAGAGGCCTGATAGCTGTCTTGAAAGGAAAATACAGGCTATAGTGCTCGGACGCACGATTGTGTGGAAAAGAAAGAGCATTAATGGAACAGCTTTCTATATCCCGCCCCGAGAAAACCCGATGAGGACAGTCCAAGAGGGAAGTTCGCAAATAGAAAGTTCGGAATAGAAGGGTCAGAGGAAGAACCAAGCATACACGCTAGACGTGGAATACACAAAGTCAATAGAGGAACGACGCTAGGGGATGCAAATCTGGCGTGGAGATTATACTCTTTTCACCACTCGTTACTATGATGAACGAATCCGTAAATTGAACACTGCTATTAAATTCCATTAATGTAAATCTGTTGGATTGAAATTGCAATTTTAGTTTATGTATTAATTAATTAAATTTTTTTATTGTTTAAGGGGGCTCGTATTTGTTTATTTCTTCTCAATAGTTTCGCTCAGTTCTCTGTTACTGTTCTATCTATCCACTCACACTGGGCAATAACATCGAGGGAGGTCATCCTCTAGATAACGATCGCCAAATCAATTAACAGAGAGGCACACTCACACGACACCCCTTTACAGGTACTAACAGCTGCTTCGTTTGGCGCTCAGCTTTAAGAGGTTAGTGTTAGGACAGGTGTCAGGATAATGTGACTGGGTGGGACATAATGCTACATGTCTGCGGAATGATGCCCCGGTGCTAGACATCACTATAAACTGTCACAATGCAGACATCGTAGCGATATGACTGAAAAAAATGTTAAAGCTACATTTAAAATCCAACACACACACACACACACACACACACACACACACACACACTCCGCTCGAAAGTGACTGACGAGACGTCAGATTGTCAAGTTTGGGAGGCACTTATATTCGTCATTTCTTTGACATGGTGGTTGCTGGACCTAGCAGTTCGAATAAAATCTTTCAAACTTTGATCGAACAAAAGAAACGTTGTTTGATTGTCCTCCGCATCACATAGTATCGTGTTATAGTTCGGCTTGTTCGTTACTTAATGAAAGCCAAAGAGAACATATTTCGTTTGTAGCAGGTGTTCATCACAAAGACGATGGGGTCATGTCAAACTTATCTCTTCATCTCCTATGATGTTCGTAGAAATAAAATGAAGAAATTAGACTTTAATTTTCATGGAAAGAGCATCACCACAATGGTAATATTATTTACTTTACCCATAATTTATTGCCAGAAATTAGATGCACTACTGCTAGAACGTGCGCTTATTCATGGAAACTTATATAGTCTTACCACATCCCTCCTCATTTAGCCAAACTATGTCACCTTCTGGAGGGACATCATTATTATACCACTTGATGCTATTGAAGGATGCAAATTAATCTATGTCCCTTACATATAGTGGAATGAACTCCATGTTTTGGTACAAAACAGTATATACAGCAAATATTTGCTTTGTATAGTAGATGTGTTTTCAAAATCGGCTTGGGCTGATTTCGAAAACAGGGTCAGAGTTACTGCGAGTTTCGAAAATCATGCTTAAGTTCAGTGGTCAACACATTCTATGATGGCAAAGAGACAAAGACAATACATTTCTTAATAAGCAAATTTCAAAACGAACTGAAAAGCGACATTATTATTTTTTCACGATTAGAAATTCAGAAACAAATGCGATCGACATTGAATGTTTTCAAAGAACCTTAAAAGAACGGATGTGGAAATAATTTACACACCAAGATGCCCTCAAATATGTACAGCTTCTCGTATGCTGACAGGATCGAAGACAGAAAATAAAAACGCCTTGTTTGTCTCTTTCTTTCTACCCAACCACCCATTTTTTTGTGGGCTTTCCAACATAAATGTCCTTACAAATGTGTTTGTTACATTTTAATGTTTATTTTCCATGATTCATAAAGAATATCGGCAATCCCCTTTATTGTATTTATAGACGAATATCGGCAATCCCCTTTAATGTATTTATAGACGAATAATCATTGTCAGAGAGCCTGTTTTGCACCACCTGTGTCAGCGAACCAGATGTGCAAACTTTGTCTTCTTTTTGGAGGTGGGTGGTGGTATTTTCATCGTAAAAGCAGATTATATGAGATTAAAACAGACAAATATATGACCTTTTAGCTAGAGATTTTTGTTCAGTTCTGATTCAAGTACTTGTCTGCAAATAAAATGAAACAAAACATAATCGTGTGTGAAATCGTGGCGTTTAAAAAAGAAACAGACATTTTAATTTTAATTTCATATAGTTTTTCTCATCCTTTTATGTTTATTAAAAATGCATTGCTTCCTTTAAAATTCTATTAAAAGAAATAGTTATCTTCAGTATGGTACATACTAGTAGAATGTTACACACCACCCAGTATGGTACATACTAGTAGAATGTTACACACCACCCAGTATGGTACATTCTAGTAGAATGTTACACACCACCCAGAATGGTACATACTAGTAGAATGTTACACACCACCCAGAATGGTACACACCACCCAGAATGTTACACACCACCCAGAATGGTACATACTAGTAGAATGTTACACACCACCCAGAATGGTACATACTAGTAGAATGTTACACACCACCCAGAATGGTACATACTAGTAGAATGTTACACACCACCCAGAATGGTACACACTAGATAGATAAATTGTATCTCAAGTATTCCGCCAAAAATTTGGTAACAAATAAGGTTTGAGAAAAGAAACCAACAGATTAATACAAAAATTAAAACAGCACAAAGACTACTACAGATGTTACATCGTCTACTTCCAAACGATTGACCCACATTGGTCTTTCTTCTCCTAGCAGATGTTGTGTCCAATGTAATCCACTATCATAAGAACTTTACCACAGACTGTACTAAAATGTTTAGATTTAAGTTTTATTTGTCCTTGCAGCCGTATGACCGAAACACTCCTCTCCGTCCTAACAAGCACTTTTTTTCGTTTTCCCAAAATATTTTTTTTACAGTTTAATTAATACACATAAATCATATTTTGCGTTTGACATGGAGTATATTGTTTAATTTTGACTTCTGTATCTGTTTTCAAGAATTTTAATTATGGAAAATCACAATGCTTACAACCAATAAATTCACGCTTAAAACAACCAGGTTTGTCGAAGCTCGGTAGATTAGCTCCCACTAAATGTCCCATATTGTCCTGTTTGGATGTCCCCTTGCAAATGCTGTACACACAAAATATATTTATTTACTTAAATTACCTATTTCTGATTGATAACGTAGGTACATGATGACTGACAAATGAAGTTGGTATTTTGTTTTCTGGTTGTCAATCAGAAGTCGGTGGTTTCCCAGGTTTCTACCATTTCCTCAAATACATAATCACAAAAGCATATTTGCCGCTGAGAGTGTACGTTAAATTTTACTGTCCAATCGATGTCAATAAAGTTTATCACGAGTGATATAGAAAAAGTGGATGAGATTCATTTGTCCACATATTCAACAAATATCAAAGTCCAGTTCTTTAAAGGTTTACATTCGGAAGGAGTTTGAATAAACAGGGCAGAAATGTCCGTTTTTCTTTGCGCATGGGTAGGTATTTACAATACTCCCTACGCAGGGCCGGATTTAGACATGGTGAGGTCCTAAGCTATGGGAAGCTGTAGAGGCCCTGTTTGGTAAGTGTTAACAGAGAATAAGGCTGTAAACTAATTCTGAAATTTTTAGAGGCCCCTTCAGACTGTGAGGCCCTAAGCTGTAGCTTGTTTTAGCTTATGCCTAAATCCGGCCCTGTCCCTACGTCAGATGCAGATGTTACATATTGGTTATTTATTAGTAATTGTTTAGAAACAAGTTAGGGGAGGGTTTAGTGTAGTAATGGTTGAATCAGGAAGAGGAGGAACGAATGATGTTGCCTTGCTACTACATTTTAGTTTCTGAAAAATTGAATCCGGTGCTTTCGGCTGTTAACAGGAGTAAATAATCTGGACATGTGCAGCAATAGAACGATCATCTGACCCCATGTATCTAACCACACCCTACCGAATTCCACTTTCCTACCTCTATCCCCTACTTTAAACTTCTTCTCATTGTAATCTTTCGATAGCACACGTACTTCACAAAGACGATCAGTTTAAAATCGAGGACTTGTTAGATTTAGAATCACGTGGTGGTAAGTGCTGCCTTCCAACATAAGAGAACTGCAATATGCAAATGTCAATATATTTACCTCGAGTACAAATACCCGTCACTCAATAATCTACCCCATATACACCTTTGAATACGTTTTCTTTTTAGGCATGAATTGACACGACACCTGAATAGAGTTGATTGCTGAAGACGTCGTGATATTCAGATAAAATACACAATCGTTTCCGTTGTTGAAACGTCTGTGAGGATTTTTGTTTTGTTTTGTTTCTTTTCCCTTCATTTTTCGTCTGCTTCTTTCTGCTCCTTCTTCTTGGTATTGTTGTTGTCCCCGAACGATTTTCGAGATATTCCAGACGGACTAGATAAACCACAGGTTATATAAATCACTCCACCCTTTTACGACTACATCTTATTGAGAAAAAAATATTATTCTTGTCCTGTTATTGAAAAACAACGTTCATATGCCAAAATCTTCACAGTTGTTGCAGATCTTGCAGAATAGTGCCAAAGTTGCGTCCTCTCCTAAAATCTTTTCCACGTTATATTATTTCATTTTGTTATCGCACATTGTGATATTTGATTTTAAGAGAAGACCATTTTAAAGAATTATAATTAAGTTGTGCCATAAAAGGTTATAAAAATGTTTTCTTGTTTTATTTGAAGTATGAAAATATTACTTAAAAGAGGGAACTGTCTAGGGATTTCTGTTTGAAGAATGACTGAAGGACGAACGAAAAGAGGAAGTAAATGAATAACAAACGAATGATTAAGAAAATGAAAAGGTTGACGGATGAGATAGGGAAATTGGGAAGGATTGAAGATTGAGCAAGAAAGCGAATGAATCAGCAACTGAGTTAATTGACTGAACAGTGTTGCCTGTCAATCAAAAGATGGGAATTTCAGGGCAATTAATATGTGAATAGGGACGTTCGGTAGAATTACGGCTTGTATAAGACGGTGAGTTCTTACCGTGAATACAGGCGTACGGTAGAGTTACGGCCTGTATACAAGGGTGGCAGGGGCCAGTTTAGCATATTGGCCCGTGGCAAATTTCTTTAGTTAACGTGGCAAATTTCTTTAGTTAACGGTATGGTGTGAGTTTTTGAGCTATTATTGTGTAATAATTAAAGAGATGGATATATTTGTGAACTAGTGTATCGGGCTTGTGTTGTTCTTGAAATTGATGTGAGGCATGTCCACCTCCCATAGTCACTGCACAGTATGTAGCCATTGAAATACTTCGCCAGCCATAGCAGCTGACACATGGGTTCGAGGCAAGTAGAATATCTAAACAACGGCTTGAATGACAACTATTCTGAATTGCATCAAGCTATTTAGTAGACAACGTTTTTCAAACGTATCATCCAGGGAAAGGGCTGGCGTTTGCACTGTGAGCACCACATGCTGTCAAAAATGGCCTTCGGATGTGAAAAAATGCATGTATACAATAGGGGTTGGGGTGCATAAACATTTTATTCCAAGAACTTCATTAGACTTGTCAGGTCAAGTGTGTGATATGATTATGTTGTGCTTCATAGTACCTATCCAAAAATGTGGACCTTTTTGACCTCACTCATGTATTATTTTTTTAATAAATTTTTATATTAGGCAGGTACATGTGACATTAAATTTGTACATAAAAACTGGCCTCTGCCCCAGAGTGGGTTCTTACCATGAATTCAGAGGTACGGTAGAATTAACGGCTTGTATAAGAGTGAGTCCTTAGCGTTCACAGTCACGTACAGTAGAGTTACAGCCTGTAGATAAGAGAGGGTTCTTGACATGAATGCACCCCCGGCCCTATGATGTGCGGGGCCCAAGGCAGCAAGCGATGAGCGCGGGCCCCAATTGCATTGCTGAGTTGATTTCCGTCAGCAGCGCGGGGCCCCTGAAAGCGCGGAGCCCAAGGTGGTTACCTCGTTCGCCTTGCCCTAGGGCCGGGCCTGCATGAATACGGATATGCGATAGAATTACGGCGTAAGAGAGTGGGTTGTTTATGTGACTATTGAAATACAGGAGGATTACGGCTAGTACAGGAGACTTGGATGTAACTATTAATGTATTTGTAAAGTCACTTAAAACGGGGAAGAATCCTTGCAATTATTTGATACAATCTTTGCAACATTTTGTAGGAGAGAGAGAGAGAGAGAGAGAGAGAGAGAGAGGGTGGTGGGTGGGTGGTGGGTGGGAGATTTGCCTTCAAGTTGTTATATTTGACCGGTGTGAGTAACATTTTCTCATGGCATTGATCCGGAATAAAATAAACGGAGATTCTGTCCAAACAGGTGTGCGTTCTTTCACACTGATTTATTTTAAACGTACATAGTGAAAACACTAATGAGTGAAACCGGTTAATAAATTAGGACTGGCACAAGAGGTTGTTTTAATCCATCCTCGCGATGGAAGGTGTGATGAGTAAAAGAGATTATGATACTATTGTTGTTTTGATAAAAGACTTTGAATTAGAATGTTTTAAAAGACTTGATTCAATTTAACTAGAGACAAATATGCAGGTAAAGTAAGTAAATTGGATTTTAACTAAAATTAGGTAGACTTTAAATTTGATAGTACTGATACACTTTGCTTGAAATAGTACATTATCTTAAGATGAACAAGATGAATAAATAGGTACAACTCTTACCTCACCCCCATAAAGAAAACAAAGCAAACAACAAAAAACAAGGAGAAAACGAAAGACAACGGGTTAGGATGATCTCAAAATTACGTCAGTCATTAGCGTATGTGCTCTTGTGCTTTATGTAAAATACTAGTTATTCAAAGAACAGAACGCTTTTTGCGTCAGGTGCTAAGAAGTAGGACATACCCTTGTTAGTCACAAGTCCATGTCAAGATGTGGAACATTATCACGCTATGATGATCACAGAAAATAGTAATCTCTTCAAGAACGAAGAGCACATACATTACTGTCTTTTGTGTTAGCAATGGTGAGCCCAGTATAGGCCTGACTGTCTCACTTAACTGTTTTTGTGTTAGTTATGGTGTCCCTAGTATAGGCCTGACTGTCTCACTTGACTGTCTTCTGTGTTAGCTATGGTGTCCCCAGTACAGGCCAGACTTTCTCACTTGACTGTCTTCTGTGTTAGCTTTCGTATCACCAGTACAGGCCTGACTGTCTCACTTGACTGTCTTTTGTGTTAGCTATGGTGTCCCCAGTACAGGCCTGACTGTCTCACATGACTGACTTTTGTGTTAGTTATGATGTCCCCAGTATAGGCCTGACTGTCTCACTTAACTGTCTTTTGTGTTAGCTATGGTGTCCCCAATATAGGCCTGACTGTCTCACTTGACTGTCATCTGTGTTAGCTATGGTGTTCCCAGTACAGGCCAGACTTTCTCACTTGACTGTGTTTTGTGTTAGCTTTGGTGTCCCCAGTATAGGCCTGACTGTCTCACTTGACTGTCTTTTGTGTTAGCTATGGTGTCCCCAGTATAGGCCTGACTGTCTCACTTGACTGTCTTTTGTGTTAGCTATGGTGTCCCCAGTATAGGCCTGACTGTCTCACTTGACTGTCTTCTGTGTTAGCTATGGTGTCCCCAGTACAGGCCAGACTTTCTCACTTGACTGTGTTTTGTGTTAGCTTTGGTGTCCCCAGTATAGGCCTGACTGTCTCACTTGACTGTCTTTTGTGTTAGCTATGGTGTCCCCAGTATAGGCCTGACTGTCTCACTTGACTGTCTTTTGTGTTAGCTATGGTGTCCCCAGTATAGGCCTGACTGTCTCACTTGACTGTCTTCTGTGTTAGCTATGGTGTCCCCAGTACAGGCCAGACTTTCTCACTTGGCTGTCTTTTGTGTTAGCTTTGGTGTCCCCAGTAAAGGCCTGACTGTCTCGCTTGACTGTCTTTTGTGTTAGCTATGGTGTCCCTATTATAGGCCTGACTGAACATTTTACGTTTATTTCCAAATGTGTTTCATATTTTCATTTTCTCCCTATTAAGGCTGATCTCTAAGTTGTCTGAGTATGGTTTAGCATGTAATATATTTTTGTAAGATGATATAATTACACATAAAAGATATATTATTTATATAGCTATATTATATCTTGCATATGATACACCCTTATGTATATGCTTATATTTTCACGTACAAATAAGTTACTAATTAACATATGGAAGTAGATGTTCACAAGAGTTGTTGTTTTAATTTATCTTCCAGGGGTAAGCAGTGGTGATTAAACTAGAAGACTATGGGAATATTGTTGCTTGCTAGAAGACAATCGGAATATTGTTGCTTGCTAGAAGACTATCGGAATATTGTTGCGCTTTCAATTAGTTCTTTCTAAAATAAATTATCAAATTTAAATAGAGAGAATATGCATAAAAGTGAATAAGATTTTAAGGAAGACACAAGTAGACTTTAGACAACTAAGACACAAGTAGACATTAGACAACTAAGACGCAAGTAGACTTTAGACAACTAAGAAACAAGTAGACTTTAGACAACATTATTAAGGTACTTTGCTTGAAATAGTGCATTATCTTACGAAACAGATATGAATATTTTCAATGAATACACAAACCCACCCTCCCTTAGAAAAAAGAAAAACGAAAAGCAATGGGTTTGATCCTATAATTACTGCCGTATATAGCGTATATGAGTGTGTGGTAAATATAAATTGGAACACTTGTTGCTCCTAAGAACAAACACCTTTTTGCAGCAGGTATTAGCAAGAAGTGCAAGCTCTGATTAGTTTATCGTGTGTGTGTGTGTGTGTGTGTGTGTGGTCAACATGATACGGAAATTTGTCCACCCCTTGAAAATGTGGTGAAATCCTCATTCAACAATAAACATGCAGACATTTATTTACTAAAACTACTTATATTTTTTTATACACGTAAGTTGGACATAGGGTGACATGATTGCCAAATGAATTTAATATTTTGTCTCGTGATATTGTAATTTAAATACACATTGGCATTAAGGAAGACAATATAATTTCTGTTTTCAAACTTTATATATATATATATATATATATATATATATATATATATATATATATATATATATATAGTTTAAAAGCTTTATTACTTTGTTTATAGTCAATAACATTTGCATTTCATCAAAAGAAAAGAAAATATCCATCTTAGGCAAGAGTTATTTGGGGCATGGATAGAGCGAGGATAAAGTGCTGGCTTCGCACTCCTGCAGTGTACAGGGTTTGATCACCAACTGTGTGTGTGTATGTGTGTGTATGTGTGTGTGTGTGTGTGTGTGTGTGTGTAATCAATTTCAAGGTAATAAAAAAAAATGTGACATATTATCATCATCATACAGTAACATACAGAAAATAACAACTACGAGGAAACTGAAAGGTATACGCAGTAGTTTGATATCAATACAAACAGTTACTTAGACCGAACTGACATCACGTAAAAGCATAACCTCTAAAGTTTACTAATATCACTTGCGCCTGCTGGAAAGAACCCCACAACAACAACAGGAACCACAAAAAAAAAAAAAAAAAAAGCAAAATAAAAAACCCAAACTTTTAATATGTAAATATAAAGAAGAGCAACTTACCCTTGTAAGATATTTCCTTGCTATAGCTTGCCTGATGCAGGACTAAGAAAGTGGCAAACATACGGACGAACACAGTCCTTAATTTAAGCATCTTATTCCTAGAGTCGTATATCCTGTCTGAATATTTCTAGTGCATTGTTAAATTTTTTAAAACTGATGTCAAACAGTGGCAAAATGTAGAGTTGTGCGATGGAGACAAATAACTGATTTGCAACATCCGAGAATTAGTGTTTTATAACATTGGCAGGACAAATTAATAACGCCACCCAGGACGGTCATGAATCACGAGACCTTATAAAGCAGTCGTGTTGTAATGCGTATTGAATATGACACAAAGATTGTGTACTTTAGGGCTTTCTAAACTTGTTTTCACTCGACTTCAGGTTTCACAGGCTATATCGATTGCTACGCTCGAATAGAAATGGTCATCGGTAAAACATAGGACCGGTTATGGATTCAGAATTTTGGACGGTGACGGAAGAAAACTGTCAATGTGCCTTTTTGAGTTATTCATAAGCATTACCACTGCCTTTCCTAAGACTCACCCCTTCCCATGTGGAAGTTCCTCACGTTTTATCCAAAACTTTTTGACCGTCGTAAATTTCCTTATATTACAGCAAATCTCATTGCAGCAACATGCATGAAGAAACTGTCTCTCGGGGCAGGTAGATGCAAACACGCTAGTTGTATCACATAATATCAACGTTTTCTTGAAGGAACACAGAGAAAAATGATCAACCATACGAGAATCTTACTTCATGCAGTTTGGTTTGGAATTTGTCTTCTTTTTCTTCACTAAATTACCTGTATATATCAAACTGGCACTACATAATAAATCCTCACTGTTCATGGAATATTTTTTACGTGGCCATCGTTGTGGAGTAACAACAGCAGATGTGGTGGTTAAAGCAAAATAGCAACAATAGCGGCCAGGGGCGCCCGCAGAATTTTTTTTTTGTTTGTTTGTTTGTTTGTACGGATGTAGGATAAAACATGTTTAGAAGTGAAATGGGGGGGGGGGCAGGCGGTATCGAATTTAGTTTTCATGATTGTTTCATGGAAAAATGTTTTATATAACTATCAATTACAATTGTTGGCTTGAAACCTTTAAGACAGTTCATAGAAGTGTAACTATTTATTCGAGTCATTGGATCTGCACCTGTAAGACAGTTCGTAGGAGTGTAGCTACCAATTACAGTCATAGGATCTACACCCGTAAGACAGTTCATAGGAGTGTAACTATCAATTACAGTTGTTGACTTGAAACCCTTAAGACAGTTCATAGAAGTGTAACTATTTATTCCAGTCATTGGATCTGCACCTGTAAGACAGTTCATAGGAGTGTAACTATCAATTACAGTTGTTGGCTTGAAATCTTTAAGACAGCAGGAGTGTAGCTATGAATTATAGTCATAGAATCTACACCTGTAAGACAGTTCGTAGGAGTGTAACTATCAATTACAGTTGTTGACTTTAAATCTTTAAGACAGCAGGTCTGTAATTGTCAATTACAGTTACAGGATCTACACAGGTAACGCATTTCATTTGAATACGAGAATAAAGGTTAGCTGACCTCTTATGATCACATTTGCTCAGACCGATCAAAAACAGCCGACGATACTTTACCTCAAAAAGTGATACATTTTTTTCTCCAACTAATTTAATAGCTATAATGGTTTATTTTCTTATCTCTAATAAATCAGAGCAATAATACCTTTTTCACCCCAATACGGTTAATATAAATGTTGTTTGATTATCCAAATTTCATATAATTTCTTGTGCAGCGATCGTTTAAGACTGATATCATGCTTGGATAGCCTATCGATTCAGCGTGAATATGTTGGCAGCAGAGCACCAGATGGCACTATATATAAACAAAACTTAAACAAAAATGTTAATGGTTGAAATAAAGTTTTCAGCCAATCGTAGCACTCGTTGTTCTGTGGGCGATATGTGATTTCGTATTTTGTATCTCCACATTGAATTTAGGATACGTATTTGTAGAAATTGTGCGAATTTTGACGTTATATTCAAAATCAAAATGATATTACATATCGTATTCTATTACAATTTACACAGTTGGTCTTTCAATGCAGTATTTTATTGTATATTTCAAAATGAGATACTGAAATATACAGTAGGATAAAACTTATATCTTCACAATAACAATACCACTTTATCGCCACAGTGGCGATATCACTTTTGGAATTTCTTTCTTGTCACATTTAGGAAATATAGATGTCCTTATGTATATTATTCAAACCTGTATTTCCATATTTCGGGCATATTTCACTTCATTCTTTCTTTCTTTCTTTCTTTCTTTCAGGACGAAAAGATTTTAAAATGTTTCAAGAATGTAAACCCTCTAGTACATATTTATTTAATCAATAAGGAGATGCCATAAAATACCTAAAAACGAACTGCCATAAAAATACCTAAAAACGAACTGCCATAAAAATATCTAAAAACGAACTGCCATAAAAATACCTAAAAACGAACTGCCATAAAAATACCTAAAAAAGAACTGCCATAAAAATACCTAAAAACGAACTGCCATAAAAATATCTAAAAATGAACTGACATAAAAAAATACCTAAAAACGAACTGCCATAAAAATACCTAAAACCGAACTGACATAAAAAAATACCTAAAAACGAACTGCCATAAAAATACCTAAAAACGAACTGCCATAAAAATACCTAAAACCGAACTGCCATAAAAATACCTTAAAACGAACTCCATGAAACAAAATGTAGGCTTTAAGAATTAACTTCTATCAATTAGTTTTCCAAATAAGCCCTGCAAATTATTAATGATTGAACTTACAATGAACCGTTGGTATTAGATATTCTGTCTCCTATTCAGTGTGCCTATTATACTAGAAAGGCAAATTGGCACACTTTTGGGGAAAAGAAACTCTTGGTAAATATGGTAATAAAGCCGTTTAGGTAGCGATTCAAACTCTCAACACAGTGATATTCATATTTGTAAACGATTGAGAAATCAGATATTGATGAGTGTTGATTGCAAATCGAAATTATGTGACAATCGAAATTTGCATGCTGAAATGCACACAATAAAGAACCAAACTCCATACAAGTAAACTCACAATCATTTGGGCCGCCTTTGACCACAAGTCTACCCCTGTTATGTCTTTATGTGATGATAAAACAGAGTAGTTAGCCGTTATCATAACTTATGTGAACGACCATTTCTGGGCCAAGGTTAGTATGTGTTAGCAAAATATGTTTTGAATAACTTTCATATTTATCGGGTGATCTTGGAGAAGGATGTATAACAAAGAAGTTGTTTAAAAAAACGAATTATAACCAAAGAAGGATAGAACCACAGAGAATTTAAAAGTCTTTTTTTGACCAAATGAATTTTTGGACATTGTATAAAGAGTTCTGCTAGAAGCACATGAGTGTTTCTTATTTTCAGATGAAGACAATTAGATTTAGCTTAATTTCATTAATGCTTGCGTATATCCATGAAGCATGTACTAAAGCATCTTAAAGCACGGAGTTCAGTTAATATCATGTTGTTGTTGTGGGGCTTAAAGCCATTTTTCAGCACACGATAGGCTATGCATGGCGGCCAGTATTAATGGTGGAGGAAGAAACCAGGAAATCCCCGGAAAGAACCACCGACCCACAAGAAGCTACTGGCAAGCTTTCTCACATATCCACATTCGCCGAATCCTAGACTCGAACCCACGCAGACAGAAATATCATGTAGTGCTTTCCGCCGAGACGAATCACCAAAACCCAAAGTTCCAAATGTACCTCTCGATTTGATAGAAATGGCCAAGTGATGTTCCAATTATTGAGGTAACTACATAATAAATACTCTTACAAAAACGTTTTATAATACATTCATTAGTAAATGAATTAGTAATGCATTGCTATATTCACAAACTACAGTCTATTGTCTATATCGTCATAAGTATGCTTAACACTCAGGGGACTTCCACTATGGATCCAATGGGTCATAACTTCGGAACTATTGATACTCGCCCTATAACAAATATATACAGCCACATTTTACCCTGGTCTTGTCGAACGCTCTGGGGATTATCTAGATGTGGTCCATGGGTCCTAAATTGTTACAATTTACTCCTGTGTCTTACCTTCCATACGCCTCTACTCCAACGGGATTATTATATGCTTAGCTCCTTGACAATGTAATGGTCATGAAAAGACTATATCAGATGTACTATGAACTTCGGCCTCGATCTTTTGACAAACACAGAGCTTAGGGATATGCGATGGTGGGTAACCGAATTTTTTCTAGTTCCAATTTTTAACAATTTAAAGCACTTATTTTATTATTTTTTTCATTACTTTGATAATTTGAGATTTCTTAAGGAAGAAATGAAATAAAATAGTGAAATCAATTTTGAATATATTAACACGATTTTCATTCCAATAACACGATTTTCATTCCATATTTCAGTTTTGCAGATCGGCAGAAATTTCGTTTCGTTTCACTTATCCGCTATGACAAAACAAACGATGATTAAGAATAGCCAATTACCTATTTATTTATTTATTTATTTATTTATTTATTTATTTATTTACTTAGTCAAACATGTGCTAAAGATTACTACTTGAATGAGATCACAAAATTCCCCCAGTTTGAATTTACCTGAATTAATGAACACCTGTCTTCAGAGATCACATTTATTTAATCCCTTCGGACGTTCCTTAATATAGGTTTTACCGTATTTATTTATTTATTTATTTATCTATCTGTTGGTGTTCTATTGTTGACAACGATGATAATGGGTAAACCTGATTTTCTTTATTTGCTCCAAATATATATTGTGTTACGAGTCTATGCTCTTAAAATAAGTAACAGAAAAGAGTAAAGACAACAAGCTTTGTAAAATTTAACAAATAATTTATTTTCCTAGAATACAAAGTCAAAAAAAATGAGAAAAAAGAACTTACGGTTTTGCGAATTAAATCCAAAAATAACCCAAGCATTAAAGACACAAGTCCTAGTAATAAAAAGTCCTGAATAAAACTCAGTTCAAGTCCCAAAGAGATTTAAAATTGAAGGCGATGACGTGTCTGTTATGGTCTGCGAAGTGCTGATGTGTCAACAGTCTCTTGTTGAATCACAGAAATATTATTCCAGTTTTGAATTCAGAATAAATTCCAATGAGTGTCTTTATCCAAGAATTTTGTCACAGCACTTTTGTATTTCCAGAGAAAATAATCACTTGAAATCAATAATTTGAAAAAAGTAAAATTCAGTCCAAACTGGACACAGCATAATACAATTTAAAGTGCCAGATGTTAAAGCACAACTGGCAAAATTCTGACAGTCACAAGATAATATAGTTCTCTGTTTGACCTCAGGTCACAAATGAGCTTTTTCTAAAAACAACCATTACCTGACGGAAAATAACTATCTAGCATAATAAACATTGTTTATTTAAAACATAATACCCTATAAAATTCACTTTCGAATCCCCAAAACCCTGACCCAAATCAACATGTTTACCTGCATAATAATTTGGTCAATGAACTCATACCAATAGAAGATAATGAAGCTATTATTAGTTGTTTACATCAATGAAATAAAAAAGAAATAAAAAAGTCAATCAGGTCAAAAAGAACTGAAATTAATTTTGGACAAGGTCAAGTCCAGTAAACAATGTTACATTACAATAATATGTAATGGAATAAAAAAATTAAAACTAACAGACAAACAATTAAATTAACACTTCCCCTCATAAAGAAAAAGAAAGATTTTTCCAATAAAGCTTTCTTTTTACTATATATCAAATATGCATGTAGTAAAAAAACATAAGATGAAATGTTACGAATGACACAAAGTGTACATGAAACAATATATTTCTATACACGGGAAAGTGCATCTGCTATTAAATTGTCTTTTCCCTTGATGTGCCTGATATCAATATTATATTCCTCTTACAAAAAACTCCACCTAATAATCTCTGATTTTTGTTTTTCATCTTGCCGATGAAAGTAAGGGGGTTGTGATCACTAAACATAATAATCAGAGAAGGAGCTGAACTAATGTAAACTTCAAAATGTTGTAATGCCAATATCAAAACTAAACATTCCTTCTCGATTGTTGAGCAATTTCTCTGGTGTTTATTAATAGCACACTGGATGATCAACACCATTTTTATCTTCTTGAATCAATACTGCTCCAACCCCAACATCACTTGCATCAACAGACAGTTTAAATGACTGACTGAAATTTTTCAGCTGTAAGAACTGGTGCACTCTTAAATATGGCCTTTAACTTATCAAAAGCCTCCTGACATTTTTCAGTCCAATGAAATTTGGTTTTCTTCCTTAATAAATTTGTCAAGGGTTCAGCAGTTATGGAAAAATTGGAACAAAATTTCCGATAGTATCCAGCCATACCTAAAAATCTCATTAGTTGCATTTTACTGATAGGCACAGGAAATTCAGAGATAGCCTTGACTTTAGCATCTATAGGTTTAACTTGTCCATGTCCCACAATATGTCCTAGAAATGTTACACAAGCACGGCAAAACTCACTTTTGGATAAATTAATTGTCAAACTTGCATCAGTGAGTCTGTCAAAGAATTTCCGAATTGTTGCTAGATGTTTTTTCCAGGTATCGTTGTAGATGATGACATCATCGATGTAAGCATCACAATTATCTAGACCAGATGTAACCATGTTCACTTAAAGTTGAAAGGTACTTGGTGAACTTTTCATCCCAAACGTCATCACTTAATATTGACAAAGTCCATCTGGAGTCACAAATGCCGAAATTTCCTTTGCTCTTTCCGTCAGTGGAATTTGCCAAAATTCTTTCAGAAGGTCAAATTTGGTGACATACTTTGCATTTCCTATTTTATCAATGCAGTCATCGATTCTTGATAATGGAAATGAATCTGTTTTTGTCACACTGTTCACATTTCTATAATAAGTGCAAAAGCGGAAAGTTTAATCTGGTTTCGAAGCAAGTATACATGGTGAACTCCAGTCACTTTTACTCGGCTCTATGAAATCATTCTCCAGCAAATTCTGATTTTCTTCTTTCAACTATTCCTGTTTGAGAGGGTTCATTCTGTACGGGAGTTGTTTCACAGGTGTGGAATTTACAATTTCAACGTCATGGTAAATTTTGTTTGTTCTTGTAGGAACATCTGGAAATAATTGCTCATATTCAAATGATAACTGTTTAAGTTCATCCCTGTCTTGTTGTTGCAAAAGTGAAAGTTTCTGGTCCAGATTATTCATAATTTCTGAATTCCGAAGATTTGTCACTCCTAAATCGATAGAGTCCAATAGCATTCCTTCACTTAAATCCTCAGTGAATGGGACAGGTACAACTAAATTAATTGCATGATTAACCTGGCTATCTCTCTCAGTACACTGGTACTCCATCAATTTATTTGCATCCCAGGAGTACTATTGTTATAATTTAACTCATTCATTTTCTTGTTGCCTTTGTAAGGGCCATAATATCTAATTTGAAGAAAATTTTGAAGAATGAGCAAGAGAGACAGAACTCTATCACCAGACTCAAAAGTTCTCTCCATTGTAGTTCTGTGAAATCATAATTTCACTTTTGACTTGAATTGCTGGATGCCTAATTCAAGCATATTAGCTGGAAAATTCCAAACATAAAATTTGACCCTTGACCAAATTGAAAAGATTTGGGAAGGCCAAATTGAGTAAAAACATTTTTATCAAAGCTTTTACTATTGTTTTAGTTTTAATATTCCTCAAAGGAATTGCCATTGGGAATCTTGTTGACGCACACATTATGGTCAACAAGTATTGGTTACCTGACTTGGTCTTAAGTAAGGGACCGACACAATCTACCATTATTCTGCGAAATGGTTCGTCAAATGCAGGAATTGGTTGCAGATGAGCCTTAGGTATCTTCTGATTGGGTTTTCCTACCATTTGACAAGTATGACAAGATCTGCAGTATTTACAAACATCACGTTTGATTTTTGGCCAATAGAAGTGATTCAAGATCTTGTGATAAGTCTTATTAATCCCTAAATGACCAGCCAAAGGAGGTTCATGGGCCAGACTAAGAATTTCCTGTTTGTACGATTTTGGAACTACAATTTGATAGTTCACTGACCACTCGTCACCAGCAGGTACCTCGGGAGGTCTCCATTTTCTCATAAGAATCCCATTTTTAATGAAATAACAAACATGTACCTCAGTAGCTTCAGTTTCACTAATGGCGCTTTGAAACAAACAGGAGATCTCAGGATCTTTTTCCTGTTCGACGACAAGTGATTGTCGTCTGTCACCCTGATTAGAATAAAGAGAATGAGTAGTTAAAAGAGGATCACTGGGATCAATACCCTTTAATTGATCCAAACAAGGAGTGAAGGTGACCTCATCAAAAGCCTGACCAATACATATGTCAGCTAAATGAATACTTTCATGATCAACATCATTCTCAAGAGCTTTCTTTTCCATAGCTCTGGTAACTGCACAAGCTGGGTATAATCAGGGTATACTTTTTCAATAGGATCGACTTTCTGATCCAAACAAGGATTGTCAGTTACAAGTTGATTAGCCACAACCTTATCTCCAGCTAGGTCATTGCCTAGTAATAAATGAATGCCCTCAACGGGTAAAGAAGACACCATTCCGACAGTCACGGGTCATTAGACTAAGTCTGATGACAAGTTTACACAATGGAGAGGAACATTAACAAAGCCGCACTCTACTCCCTGAATGAGAACACTCTCATTAGAAGAAGACTTCTCAGAATAATGCAAATTACCAGATAATAAAAGACTCTGAGAAGCTCCCGTGTCCCTTAAAATTTTAATAGGGATGGGATTGGTTGAATCACCCAAGAGTGATATAGAACCCTTCGACATGAATGGTTCATAATTCTCCATAATAAAATCAGACTGGGGTTTATTAGACTCGACACATGTATTGCTTTCATTACATGATCTTGATCTCTTAGAAATAAGAGCATTTGGATTAGGTCTATCTTGATTCTGATGCTTATTTTTCAATTTGAAGCAATCAGAAATAACGTATCCTTTCTTCTTGCAATAGGTACACGTAGGGAGAGATAAGGATTTCTGATCAAGGTTATCAGAAACTTGATTTATAAACGTTGTGCCAGATTGAAATTTAGAAGGGCTTGTATTAGGCTGAAATACTTTTATACCAGACGACTGCTGAGTGGAAGGCTTACTTACAAAAGAAACTTTATGAGCTAAGGAATACTCGTCAGCAGTACGAGCAGCATTTTCCGAAATTTTGATCTTATGCTGATCAAGATAAGTCTTAATGCCACTATGGACACAGTTGTTGAACTCTTCAAGTCAGACGAGTTGTCTTAGATTTTCGTAATCTTTATCAACTTTCTTGGCTAAGCACCACCTATCAAATAACTGCAATTTTTCTCTTGGAAACTCGACATCAGTTTTTCCTGGTTTTTTTTTTTTTTATAGTTCCTGAAATTTTGCCGATAAGCCTCAGGGAGTAACTCATAACCCTTTAAGATGCGTTCCTGAACCAGATCATAGTCGGCACTTTGCTGTACTGACAGGGATGCATTGATGTCTTGGGCTTTGCCAAAATTTGCAGTCTGTAATAATAGAATCGAATGGTCCCTTGGCCGTTTCGAATTTTCAGCAATTTTTTTAAAATGAGGAAGATATTTGTCTACTTCTTTTTCTTTAAAAGGGGGTACTAACCTAATATTCTTAGTAACATCAAGACTTGAATTTGTATCTAAAGTGGCGATGTGCTTTTCATTTGCCAACTCTAATTCTCTTAATCTAAATTGATATTCCATTTCTTGTTTTTCCCTTTGCATTTGCATTTGCATCTGTATCTCTCTCTCCTTTTTCTCCAATTGCAACTGCATTTGTTTCTCTCCCTCCACCTTATCTAATTACATTTGTTTCTCTTCTTTCTGTAACTGCATTTGTTTCTCCTCTTTCTCTAATTGCAACTGCATTTGTTTCTCTCTCTCTCCTCTTTCTCCAACAGCATTTTCCTCTCTCTCTTTCCTCCTTATCTAATTGCATTGTCTGTGTTCTTAAAATAAGCAATTAAAAAGAGTGAAGACAACAAGCTTTGTAAAATTTAACAAATAATTTATTTCCCTAGAACACAAAGTGCAAAATGAGAAAAAAGATCTTACGGGTTTGAGAATTAAATCCAAATATAATCCAAGAATTAAAGACACAAGTGCTAGTAATAAAAAGCCCTGAATAAAACTCAGTTCAAGACCCAAAGAGATTTAAAATTGAAGGTAATGACGTGTCTGTTATGGCCTGCGTCGTACTGATGTGTTAACAGTCTCTTGTTGAATCACAGAAACATAATACAATTTAAAGTGCCAGATGTTAAAGCACAACTGGTAAAATTCTGACAGTCACAAGATAATATAGTTCTCTGTTTGACCTCAGGTAACAAATTACCTTTTTCTAAAAGCAACCATTACCTAACGGAAAATAACCTTCTAGCATGATTTAATGAGCCTTGTTTATTTAAAACATAATACCCTATAAAATTCACTTTGGAATCCCCAAAACCTTGACCCAAATCAGCATGATCATAGTTGAAGCTGTTATTAGTTGTTTACATCAATGAAATAAAAAGAATAAAAGAAATGTCAATAGGTCAAACAGAACTGAACACAATTTGGACAAGGTCAAGTCCAGTAAACAATGTTACATTATAATAACATGTAATGGAATAAAAATATTTAAAACTAACAGACAAACGATTAAATTAAATATACATAACAAATGAACCATCATAATCATCATTATTATTAAAAATAAACAAATTTACGATTTTAGTTATTTTTGGGAATATTTACAATTGTCGTTGATTACACTAAAAGATTAAGCTCGGATAGATTTATATGCACTTATCAGAGCGATAGGCAGCACCGGCTGGTAATTATGGATGTATAACCTGGACTGTCGTGAGATTTTGCTGGAAATATTGAAACAACCAAGTTGTCTACCTGCTCATTATTCAACTTTACGAAATGAGTCTGCTCTTTTTCATCGATGTGAAAATGAATCGGTTAATTTTTTTCTTCAGTTTTGAAAATGTAGCCCCATAGCAATGTGTTTTTCCTTTTCAATTTTTGGTTAAATGTACATTTTCTTCGTTTTTTTTTCATTTATTATTTGTGTATATGCTCGTCTTGTGAAAAATCACATTTGATAAAATGGTGCCCAAAATTAGCTGAAACTATGCTTCCGGCGCTTAGATATTTTACATCAAACTTTTTATCATCATGCTTTACCAAGTTTGCTCAAATGATACATATGATGTCAGAAATGGCTCCTCAAGGATCAGAGTATTCATGTAGTGTTTTGTACAGGAAAATGTAAAAAATCTTCTCTTGAAGTAGGAAGCTATGTGCTTTGATATGTTATGTGGCATCAGATCATCAAGCTTAATTTTTTAAAATGTTGATCCTAGCTTCCTAACTGCACCCCCCCCACCACCACCACCACCACCCACTCCTATAAGTATTCGCACACACTCCCGTTTGTTGGTATCCGTCTACCGATTTTAAAATTGAAAATCAGCAGGAATATAAAAATTACACAAAACAATGTTATTTCGTTCATCAATTTTTAGTTTCTCACCTGATTGCAGCCAGTGGGTCCCAAACAGAGTCAGCTTGTTGGCGTTTCAAAACATTTGGACGCACTCAATGTAAACGAGAAGGCAGACAGCTCTCCGTCCTTCTCTGTTTCCTATAACAGTTGATATTAGTAAAAGCTGTATCGTCTGCGATCAATATTTGCATTGTTTAGATTTAATAATCTAAAAATAACTGAAGAAATAAAATGTATTAACTCTTGTATACATGTGTTCAAAAGAGATGGAACCCCAAAATTTACAGAATTGTTTAGATCTTCAAGGACGGTGAAATGAGTCACTTCTGTTACGTGAATATACAGTCCATGCGAATATGGCGACCGTGTTAATAAAAACATGTAAATGATGTTTTTTTCTGTTGCAAGAAAACAGATGTAGATTGTACTTTCACACCTTTGACACAATGGTAACCGAGTGTCAGAAACCAACACCGACTTATCACGAGAATGTCAAAATCTCAAAACTGAAATTGCTTGTAATTCATTGTTCATTGCAGGAGACTGATTTGTCCTAGAATTGACAGAGCAACTTACAAGATGGGAGGATACTGTGCAATTCCAGACAAGAATGAACATACCGTTTTAAATTGACTAATAAGATTTTAGATTTGATATACATGTAAAATTTTGGTTTTAATCTCTGTTCATTTTTAAACAGTATATTATTAAAATGAAACTCTTTTGTGCTTTACTTTCCATGGCTTCAAATATTGACATGCGAGTAAAAACACCATATATTTGATTGAAAAAAAATAAAATTTTGTGTTTTTGTGTAAAAGCATTATTCCATTATATCGTATGTTGATCAGGAAGACCATTCCAGTTTATATAAAATTCCGTGGTTTTTTGTCAAAACATCATTCCATTGATATGATATATTGATCAGGAAGACCATTCCAGTTTATTCATGGAGTTGCTATGAACATTCAACTGGCAAGAAATACAGTAAGACTGTGTTAACAAATTAAATTAAATCATTTATGAACGTTCGCATTAGTAGTGACTGTGATTATTTTGTTAGTAGTTAAGGTATACTCTTTTTTTGTAACAAACTATCAAATATCTTGAAAATATTACAGATGAATACGGACAATTCTTTGTTTATTTGTTAATATCTCTGTATAAGCTGCAGTGAACTAAGTTGTGTCTTTCATATAAAAAATTGCAACATTACACAATTTAAAGTGTGACTTTATGTCCTGTAATTGAAGTCTCTCTAATAGTGAAAATTCAGATTGTGACTCCTTGTCCTGGGACTGTCTGACTTTTTGTCCTGTGATGTTTTGTCCAGCAAGTCTTTCTAATAGTGAAAATTCAAACAGTGACTTTTTGACTTTTTGTGCTGGGACTTTCTCTGTGACATTGTGTCATGTGGTCTGTATGACGTTTTGTCCTGGGATTTTCTAACATTTTGTCCTGTGACTTTCTCTCCTCCCCACCCCCCACCCTAACAACTTCTTTTTCATCCAGTCAGCAATGCCGGTGTAATGAAGTAAATCGACGCCCACATGATACGACCGGTAAAACTCTTATTTAGAGAAATGCCTACCCCCGGTCACAATTCGTGCTATAGAAAATTTATTTTTTCATAAGAGCCTATAATACTATAGCCCCTCATATATGAAAAATTACCCCCATGGAATAGTGCCCCCCCCCTCCTTCCGGTCGAAATTTTACATAGTGTTATGTACATTTAATTTAATTATTTGTTTGTTAGTTCTAAAAAGGTTTTATTCCATTGTATGCTATTGTAATGTAACTTTATTTGCTGGATTTGACATTGTACAGAATTGAGTTTAATTGTTTGACCTGACTGAATTTATTTTATTGATAAACATTTAACAATAGAAAAACTGTATCTAGTTTCTGACCTTGATTCAGAACCAGTGACAGTTTTGGTAAACAACTTTTTTTAGAATTTTTTAAAAATTCTTTCTCAGAGTAAGAATCATTAGGTTAAGTCAAGGCCATACTTGGAGTACGTGATATGAAACATGTGTTTATTGTTACAAACTTCTAATTTGTCTAGAAGATTGACCCTCATCCCGGAATCTGTTTTGCGTCTTAAACTAGTGTAGAACTGTTGTCTTTATAGAGATTGTTCAATTGACACGTTAAGTTGTCATTAAGTTGTGACCAGTTTGAGTGGAAATTTTATTTCATGGAATTCAAGTGATTCTTTTCTCTGGAAATACATAAGTGCTCCTACAAAATTCTTGGACAAAGTCATTCACTGGAATTTATATGGAATTCAAAACTGGAATAATATTTTCTGTGATTCAACAAGGAACTGTTGGCACAACAGTACTTCGCAGACTACAACAGACGCCATCGCCTTCCATTTTGGATTTCATCGAGACTCGAACTCAGATTCATTCAGGACTTTTTAATAATAGGACTTCTATTTTTTAATTCTTGGATTAGTTTTGGATTTGATTCGTAAAACCCTATGTTCTTTTTTCTTATATTTCACTTGGTTTTCTAGGGAAATAAATTATTTGTTAAATTTTACAAAGCTTGTTGTCTTCACTATTTTCGGTTACTTGTAAGAGCCTAGACTCGTAACAGTAGAACAGTGACCCACCCACCCTGTCATAATTGGTGCTATAGAAAATTGACTTTTTCATAAAAGTATGTACTACTATGACCCCTCACAGATGAAAAGGACCCTTGTACAATATTGACCCCATGCTGTTCATGTTGTAATATCTGAAATTTGCTTACGATATAGCAGCGTCTGTGCGGAGGCGTCGGTGTCGGTGTTGTTGTCTGCTGTGATGTCGTGTACGTGAGTCTCACCTTTGTTTATATTTGTAAGGTCTGGAAAGACATGTATTAAGGAAGTGAACGTCATTCCGAGAAAACAGGTCAGAACTTATTCTCAAAGTTGGTGTCTAAATGTATTACATCTGCTAGGCTCCAGCATCAATATCTCCATAACCAATGGTGATAACTGAAATAAAATTAAAGAAGAAGTATTGTGGAGAGGAAAGTATGGTCCTGGGATAAGAAGATGTTTCGCAATCGATGTAAAATAAATACGATGTGCGTTAACAAAAATGACAACAGCTGAAAATAATAAGCCACGGTTTTTGTTCCAGCCAACGTAAAATTTATAGATTTTATTGGATATGCTTAGCGAGATGTACACGAGTTCAGAGTCGATTATTCTTCGGATAAACGAGGGTACTTTTTGTAATACAATTCAAAATCTTAAAAGTCATCACCTGCTGAGTACATAGGCATATGTGGCAATCAGATAAGCATTCTGTTTCTTTCAGTTTTGTAACGTTATATTTTGTAACGTTATATTTTGTAACGTTATCCACTCGGTCACCAACTCTCCCAGTTATTTTCATTCCCAACCAGTTTGTACTTTTATACAGTGATGCGTTTTTTTTGCTAACAGCATTTATAGAATTATGTCTGATGAATATTCAGTTTACCTGGATGTTACGTATATGTAATTAAACTGCTTGTGTGTTAGTTTTAAAATTCTTTTTTATTTTATTTTTGTTTCATTACAGTTTATTGTAATGATTATTGAAAGGATTCGAAATTCTTTTTCAGTAATTCGATATTTTCGTTTACTAAATGTTGTTTATCTAAGACGTAAAACGTGTTACATGAGAATTATTTTTAGTTAACCTAGTTCGTCTTAGGTTGGGGAAGTTTGTAAGCAGGCAGTTAAAATGATTGGTCAGTATCAGGGCCATACTTTCCTTGCGTGATCACTATGTGTAAACAACGTTTCTTTGCTATTGGTTTTTAAGTGGGGTTACACTGGCGTACGTGATGGATTTCTTGTAGTAAGAGACCACATGACCCATCTCGCGAGACTTGAAATGATGTTTTGGGGGTTTAAATACGCATTCTTAATATTTTTTCTGTCAGAGTCGTTTTAACATCTTTAAGGAACAAGGTGTTATTTTTATTTGTTGCCAGATTTTTTGTTTTTCATCTAATTTTTGGATTTAATAATTTATTCTCCTGGAAACTCAACAAGTTGACTTTTTTATAAAAAAAATTCTGAAAGATATTCATGGAAATTTATTCTGGAATTATTCGGAAACAAAAACTGATTCAATTGAGGAATTGTTGATATTCGTATATTGGACCACATCTGACGTCATCGCCTTCCATATTTGTACGTCGTCGAGATTCGAACCTGGATTCTAATAGAACTATTTAGTGATAGGACCTGTGTTTTCATTCTTAGGATAAAATTTTGGATTATATTCACAAACTGTAAGTCCTATTTACCAATTTTTACATTGTTTTCTAGGGAAATAAATTAATTTTTTAAAATATACAAAGCTTGTTGACTTCACTCTTTTCTTCTGTTACATTTGTACGAGCCTACACGTAACACTGGATAAATTAAATATGTGGCTTTTAAAGCATAACTGTATTTATTATACGATCGTCATAAGACGGGTGTGTTATGTAATGGCTTGTGGCGTCTATCTGTCTGTCCGTCTTTCTCAAATTGGTGTCCAGGCTGTAGTTCTTGAACCGGTTGGTATATTCAAATTATACTTGGTACAAATGTTACTTACAAGACGATGTGTAGGGCGCAACTTTCAGTGCGGTGCATTTAAGGTTACTGTTACAATGTGGGTCAAAGGTCAAATCGTATCAGAGCCATAACTCTTTAACCGGCTGGTGTCTTCGCTAGCCAATATTCACATATGTTAACCCTATCTACATCTTGGCGGTTCGAGCAGATATTTTAGTACTTTGTCCTAGCGACGTCTATTGGATTTCATGAGTTGCCTTCCTTAGGATGCTATGCCAACTAACCAAAAGCGTGTAATAGCGGTGCATTGTACATCGGCCGAAAATGGTGGAGGCAATTGACTCAAAAGGAAACTTTGTAAGTTTAATATCGAGATCATGGCTACGTACCAGAGAGAAGCCATTACAGGTGTATTGGAGTGAAAGGTATTTGTACAAACACGGACCGGAAGTGAAAAATTACTTACTTATGAGTCCATTCAAGTTGTGTGCATCCCTTGTCTCGATCATGCAAGAACAATGTTCAAATTTGAACAACTCGATTTTGATATGATGCAGTGGCTTGCCGCCGCATCCAATGAAATTTTCAAACCCGAAGCACACAAATATCAACCATCGTACCGGGCATGGTCTTTAACCCTGATTTCCCCATTTATGTACAGGCATCATGGGGAAATCATTTTGTGTACGGGTATAATGTGTGTATATATAAACACTTCCTACCCTTGTGTGTGATATTATGCTTGTGTGTTTGTGTTTAAGTTTATGTGTTTCACTTCTTTCTAAACCGATTTCCTTGGAGTGTATGAGTATGTGTTTGGAGGGGGTTAGATAGTAGGGGAGTGTGTTTGGATAGCAATCAAAAGCAGATGCTGGATTGTAGGTGTGTGTGATTGATTGTAATTAAAAAAAATACCATTGACACTACATTTCCAGTACGGCAATTAAAATTTCGGCTCTATAAGCAGAACAAACATGTAAATCCACGGCAATAATACATTCCCGTTTGGCTTTGTAAACTTTGCCTCTCTAAACTTTTGGCTCCATAATGCCATTCTCCATTTAAACATACGGCCATTTTAAGATAAGATTTCCCGTTTGGTTCTCGAGTGGGTCCCCGCACGTAAGCCTATGGGCTAATGTTAATTCCCGTTTGGTTTTTAAGTGTCCCATTCAACCACTTATCGTGTGTATATACAGGGAGATATTTTGGTATTATGCGTACTTTGAGTAAACAGACACCGACTTTTGCTTTGCTGCCCTTTCGAGGAAAGTCATGGCCCTTTTGAAATTTTAGAACCCCTTCCCAACACTTGTCTTAATCCGGCCTGATAGAAACACTACTATTTACCGTGGTGTGATAGCATGTTTACGTGCAAGTAAGTATGAACACTCATACCCTTGCTTGTGTGTGATAATATGTTTGATAAAACTTAGCTTCGATAACATCCTACCCTTTTTATGGGTTAGTATGTCAAGGATTTTTGTCCCTATACACCGCATGTTTAATAGAATTCTGAAATTATTTACCATTTCAATTTTTCTGGATTACTACAGATCCAAAAAAAAATCAACAAGCATTGCCTAAGTACGCGCTTACAATTAATCTCAGCAACCGTAAGAAACGATTAAAATATTTCGTAAGTTGGGCCACTAACTCGGCCTCATTCAAATCCACATGTAGCAGCTTTGGGGTTTGTCAACCTAAATAGCTCGTGCGCCTTTAGAATATGACGCGGCACTTTCCTATCCAAGGAAAGTAACTCATTTTGAGTTGTATAGTCCTTACACTCCGACAAATGACTTTAAAATGACCGATTTGTCTGTAGATTAGGCCTACTTTATTTCCGTGTTTTGTTCTTCCATGCTTAATTTAGCCAGTATTCATGTTAAATTCCATTATAAGCTTTTTTCTTTTTTAAAGTAACATTTCTCTGATTCGACCGAACAGTTATATATTTCTAGATTAAACGATATAAACGCGCAGAATTTGGAGATTTCACATACTTCAAGATTCGATCAGCATCCGGACAATATTGACTGTCAAGCATCTTCGAACAGTCACCATTTTATTAGAAACAGCGTCATCATGTGTGAGAAATGCAAAGATGTAACGAAAAGGAGTGAGAGGCACATATTTTAATATTAACAGATTGGACTTATCCTTGTCATCAGAGGTAACTAGTTGCAGCGTATATCAAATTGGGGGTGGGGGCTTTCACAGACAAGTGTCATGGCTGCTATTATTTAGTCGCATAGTAGGGCCATCCTGTTACGATGAAACCTTTTTTTTGTTTTTTAATGATGTTTGAGATAATTAACGTGGCTCAGCATGTGCTTAATTATCAGTTAGTGTACATGACCAAAGTTTCGTGTTTAGTGAATACCACATCACGGGGCACAGTGCGTAACAGCAATGATGAACGCTTTGATATTTTACTTATTATTTTTTTTATATAAAAGAATTCCTAATCAATAAAATCAGTTAAAGCACCAACACCATCTTTTGTTATGTCCATCAGTTAAAGCACCAGCACCAGCTTTAAGTATTTTTGACAAATAGAAGTAATCTCTGTATACAACATCATTGTCTTTTGGTTTTGTTCACCACTGCTAATAAATAACCAGCCACATCAGGGCCTAAAAGTTACAGTGTTCCGATGTTCAGGACAGAATCTTTTTTAGCTGTGGACCTGTTATATTTTAGCAGTACTAGCCTGCCTGACCTTTAATATTTCTTGTTTCAATAATTTGAAGAAAATGTGCTTTTTAATCCTTAAATTATCTGTTTAGAGTCATAAAAATTACACTGATGCAAGTAGAAGTCGATCATTATTGAGAGACTGGTGATGTAAAATGTTAGTAAATATCTGCAAATTTAGCATGCAGTATGCAGATAACCAAATTGGTGATCTGTATACTGCATGCTAAATTTGCAGATTTTCAGTAACATTCATGAAACACTTTTCTGTTCTCAACGATAGCTAAAAGTAAACAGCAACATTACTGACTGAGTTTAAGTGTGGATTTACCAGCAGTGGGCAAGAATCAATGTTGGGAATTTGTCCACTACAAGACACATTGCACTACAGGACCTCAAACTTCCTAGGTCCAAAAAAAGTACACAAACTTTGATAAAAATACACATATTCAGACTTTAAGGATAATTGGAAAAAGACTTGGCCATGGGTTAAGTATGATAAAAAGAAGTCAGTTGTGTTTTGTTCAGCATGCACAGCATACCCAGAACGGGCACATCCAGTTTTAAAGCAAACCCATTGGTAGCACATGAATCAGACCAAGAGCATATATTGCACAAAATGGGTTATTGCTAGCAAATCAAGCTAGTCTGCCTCCATTCAGCAAGACCTGATTACTCAGGCTTTTACAAACTTTTGTGCAGATCAGAAAAAATATATGGATTGTCTTTTCAACACATTATGGGGCGATTAAAGCTGGAAAAACCTCTGATTTTGTGTTACTTAAGATGTAACATTCAGCAAAAAGAGTGATCTCAATTTTACACAAAATTATGTCTACGGTTGCAGTTGTACATCTTTTCTCAGCTCCATTGTTTGTTTCCTGAAGGCACCAATACAATTTAGTTAGAACTTTCAATTTGTATTACAATTGTTATTTTCTCCTGTCTTTTGTTAATGTTATTGCACAGTTGTAAATATTTGCAGGTTAGGCTTAGCTGTTGGACCAGTCTGTGGTTTATGTGGATCTGGCCAATGTAGGGTTCTACTGGTCATAGACCAGTGGTTGAAAGTGAAATTTTCAGGTCCTTCATGTGACCACATGATGTGGTTCTGATTTGTATATCTTGTTAATTCAAAGCATGGTTAAATAGTGATACAGTATTGATTTCAACTGCAGAGCTATTTACTGCTATGATATCATTGTAATTATATGAAAAACAATGCAAAATATGGTCTATAGTTCAAGATATTGTTTGGGTTTGGGTCAGTCTTTTTTTTCTTCACAAAATGTATTTAATAGGCCTGGGTTCTGTGTACTTGTTAGGCTCTAATTTCAAAGCTTAGTCACAGAAATGTAAGGGAATGCTGTATTGTACAGCTGAAAGAAATAAAAAGTTTCTTGTCAAACACTCATGGAATGTATTCAAATGGAATTTAAATATTCATTGATTTTAATAAAGCTATCAAATTGTTTTCTTTGTCAGCATTAAAACTGGGTAACATGACAAATTTTGTGCTGCTGTATTTCTTAGTATTCCATGATACATACCACTGTATACTACAATTATATTACAGACCAACAATATAAAGTTCTGAGGCCCTCCCCCCATTAAATGGTCTGTACTGTATAATGAAGGAATTTGATGTTATTTTCATTGTTGTATAACATGTTATCAAAAAAGCTAACTAAATTACTGATTATGCTGATACATGAGATCCTGTGAAAACCTGTTGTTATGTATACTTAATTTGCATAGTTTGTTATCTTTTTATTCATTTATTTATCCAAAATCAAGTTCATTTTCTACCTGACCTGAATCATTGATTATGGTTTAGTAAACCGCATGTTTATCTCAATCTGAGTCCAGATTGTTTATCTCAATCTGAGTCCAGATCATTGGAAATTCCCCATGAAATGCTGGGTCTACCTGTTGTTTACCAAGCTTATATTATAATTTTGGTAGCATACCTGCAAATTATAACTAAAATTTTATCTTGTAAAAATTTAGAACCTTTCAGAATGAAATTTTCCATTGGGTAATACGTTTGTTGAAAATGCTAATTGTGAGTTGAGGTCAAATAGAGGACTATATAATCTTATTTATCTAGAAATTATTCATTCATGCTGTAAGATCTGAGCAGAATCGGTTGCATTCTTGTTGTGTCCAGTATTACATCTGGGCCAGAATTTATTTATTCAAATTATTTAATAAAAGGTATTCTTCTCTGGAAATACAAACGGTTCAAAATAGACATTCTTGGAAAGAGAGACTTGGATTTATAGTAAATTTCAAATAAGGATATATTCTTGGATTGTATTATTGTGATCCAACAAACGACCTTTGCACATCACCACAACACAGGCCACCACGGGCACATCAACACTTCCAGCATTGGATTTGTTTTGGAATACCACTAAAGTTTATTCATAACTTTTATCATTAAGGTTTGTGTTAGAAGTTCTTGGAGTATTTGGGATTTATTTTGAATTACCATAAGTTCTTACATTTTTCACTTATCTTCTAAGGAAATATTTGTTGACTTTTACAAAGCTTGTTGCTTCCTTTTTCTACTACTTATCTTTAGACCATAGTCATAATTCTGTGCTGACATTAAAGATTTTGTTGTATTACAACTCTATGACCTTTTACTAAGTAACAGAAAAAGCAAAACCAGTAAGTTTATTACATGAAAAAAATAACTTGTTTTCCAAGAATAAAAATTGAAAATTAAAAAGGAACAGGCAGTATTGTGAATTAAATCCCAAATAATCCTAAAAGTTCTATCTTGAGTCCAAAAGTGTATTGTGTTCCAAATGAACTCCCATGGTGTTCCAAATAAATTCCAGTCTTGAATGTTTTGATGTGCCAATAAACTTGTTGTGTCACAGTAATATAATCCAGATTGTCTGTGAGTGCATTCACAACAATCCCAAAATAGTGTTTTTGTGCAAACAGTCAATGAGCACTTCATAATTACAATAAATAATTTAAATCACTGACTTCTCAGATTAACTCTGAATACAACAGTAATTGATTTCAGACTGATATTCAAAGGATGAAAGAAACATTTTGATGCAAACAACCTTATATACACACCCACTTGACCGTTGTCACAATAACCTTTTCTGAATAAACACCATTTTAATGAAAATTAATTTAAACTATAAACAAATTTGTTTCTACAATTTTTTAAGGTCATAATCAAAGCTGGGTCTTGAATTCAAACACAAGTTAACAACCTATTTATAGCTTACTAACAAGACAAACATCAGAGTGGTTAGGTAGACCTATACCCTCAATTACAGACAAAAGTCAAGCACACAATACAAATTAAATATACATAACAGTTCATAAAAGTAGGAAGCGTTCATGCTGAAGCCTCCAGTTACCTAGCTATGCTAGGCAGGGAAACTGAAATGAATGCCAACAGCCAGGCAAGATATTTATCAGTGAGGGCCGGTTAAACATTAAACACACTCAGTAAACAAGAAAATATTTTATGGGCTAAAGAAATTATGTACAATTCATACAGAAGACAACTGAAAATCATAGGATGATTCGCAGGCTTGTAATTTGTAAAGAATACTTAATGCATTAATGTATGTTGGTAAATAACTCAAATATTACACTTTGTTTAGTCTGAAATTTTTGAAAAGTTGGAATTTACCCTAGTGTCTTTTTTCACAACATTCTAGTCAACATATGTGACATGTCTAAAAATGGATTTTAAATATAGCTGTATTTGCACATTCAGAATTATTTCATGACAGATAAACTCTTTTACAAAATAATAATAATGATAATAATAATAATAATAATTCAGTCATTATGTACAATGAAATCATGCTGTTAAAGGCATTCAGTTTGTAGCAAGATCACTTGGTAATGTTTTCTCATTCCTTGCTGATGGAAACAACCAAAGTACCAGTACAGTTAAAAAGTACTGTGGTACTACTGAAAAAAAATAGTGGTAAACCTGTATACGGGTAACACAGCAGACCATAGTCAACATTTATATTTACTGATATAATTCCTCCCCTCCCCTCCAAAACCATATTGAAATATTGTGAACTTGGTCAATCGGGGTCTCAGGCAAAATCTTAGATTTAGACTAATCAAATGGATGTAGGTGTTGTTTTCTCCATTTATTTTGAAATTGAACTGAATACAAATGCACACATTTTATAAAATATGTTCAAATTATGCAAAACAGTTTGATTTTAAGCATTTAGTCTGAACATATCACCACAGCAGTCATTTTGAAAATTGTGTGGCTGTCCACCTGAATGGAGGGCTGCATCTACATGGTGGTTTTCACTGAAAAACTTTACATGTTGTCTAGTTGGTTATAAGTGAAAATGGTGCCAATCTGACAAATATGGCCACCATGGCAGCCATCTTGATTATTTTATTCATACTCCTGAATGGAAAGACATTTTGTCTTAGAGTTTTCACCAGAAGGGTTCTTACAATGTCTGGTTGGCCAAATGAAAATGGTTCTGCATGGGAATCAAATATGGTGGCCATGGCAGTCATCTTGGAAATCTTATTGCTTCTCCACCCTAATGGATGGTTGTTTCATTATGGGGTTTACACTAAGAGACTTTCTTATGATTTCTGGTTGGTTGTAAACAAAAATGTTGCCAATCTGACAGGCAATATGGTCACCATAGTAGCCATCTTGGAAATCTTGTAATTGCTGTTCCTCTTGAAAGGAAAGTCATATCAGCATTGGGTTTTTACCAGAAGACTTCTTATGGTGTCTAGTTGGTGTCAAAAAAAAATTGTATTGATCTGAAATCATAGAAGGGCCGCTACAGTGGCCATTTTGAAAAAACTTATCACTACTCCTTCAAATGGAATATATCATATCAACATTGGATTTTCATTTGAAGATTTTGTATGATGTCTTGTACGTACTCAGTGAAAATGGTGCATGATATTCAGTACAGCCACCATGGCAGTCATCTTGAAAATCTTTATACTCGTGTTCCTAAATGGAAAGGCATATCACTGTGTGTTTTTAACCAGAAGACAACTGTAATTCAGGGGTCAAGCTAGACTTAAATTTTAGGGAGAAGTGACTTCTCCTTTTGGTCAGGACAGGGAGAAGTGGAAGCTAAACAGGGAGAAGTGGGAGCTAAACAGGGAGAAGTGAGACCAAAACAAGAAACACAAGATATATATATATATATAATATATATAGAGAGAGAGAGAGAGAGAGAGAGAGAGAGAGATAGATAGCTGCATTATCTTATTTTAATGATGTGCTCTATTTCTCTATATGCTTTTAACAGTTTTAAGCAATGCCTTATTTTCAAGTTGAAAAATATGTGTTATATGTTAGTATCAACATATTTTGTACGCGTATAAATGTTTTTATATTCATACCCATTCTATTCATACTTGTAGTATATGTGTGTTTGAATTGAAGTAAATGCAGTGTGTTTTGGCCTTATGACTTAAAAAGCACATCAGAAGCTATACATTGTAATTAATTTTCACTGATAGCAGTAACAAGATTAAAGTCTTGTAACTGCAAGTTGGTAAAAATGCTTAATAAACTACCACTTAATTATTTTATTTTCTATAAGTTTTGTGTAAAATTGCAGTCAAAAAGATTTCTAGCATTCTTTGAAACAGCCCCTTATACATGTACATAGGAATAAATGAACAAGTGACTTCAAACCATACTCTTCGTCCTGATTTCATTGTTCCCGATAAAACATTACTGTAACTATTCATAGACAACACACTGAAGCACTAAAGTCGATATATAACTAAACTGGACCCTTTTTTCCCCCAACCGAAAATCCAAGAATTCGTATTGCACAGTGCGAGTGCATCTATTTTTAGAAGGAAGGCTTTTCTTAATATAACTACTCACTTTCTTGCTTCGTTACAAAAATCCATTAATAGGACTGCATATTTATGGTTGTATTAATTGTCTACCTACTGGTAATAACGACATGCATTGGTTAAATATTATTTGCTTCATTACTATATATATTTTTCGTATTTTCACAGTTTAATGAAGTGGTATATCATATACGCAGCGATGTCCGCCATTACAAGTTCATTTACGGTTTCAAACTGATTTTATACAGAAAATACGCAAATAAGGCCGTAAAAATCTCCATTTATTAAAAAAAAAGAAATAAATTAGAAAACGGTCTTCACCGATCATATTTTTAAAAGCAAACTACTATTTGCATATTGATGTTTAAATTTCGAAACAGAATTTGGTATATTTTCATCATAGCACAGTGTGCCCAACTTCATGAAATCAAGCAGTGATATCTTGCTCCGGAAAAGGGTTAATGGTCAGTTAGCTTTTAAAACTTGCATGTGAATGTGCAAGAATTTCTTTGTCGCCGTAAGCGGATTGGTATCAACACCACGTAAATACATTTGGCCTTGGGTTACAACAGTGCCAGAACTTACTGGCTACAATGAGGGGGCATCTCAAAGTCGTAATCTACAGTCATTTTACGTCCGAAAAATCAGAGGGCGAAGTCGTTTTCGCTTTACTAACAGAAGAAGGCGAAGTTTACGCTTCTCAGGCGACTTTTTCGCCCACTTCACCTGGTAGCATGACCCCTATGTATTTACCATATATATTGGGACATGATAAAATAATAATTTTTTTTTCCATCCCAGAACTTGTACTGAAGCTTTTTTCACCTAGGTCACATGTTCCAAGACTTAAGAAACAAAATAAATTTGTGTTGAATTTGCGCCACCCCCACTGCATGTTGCAATAAAATAGATAAACAAAACACTAATTTGATAATAAAATGAAAGACACTAACCTTGTATTATTATCATTTGTTCTTTTTTTTTTATCATGAGCAGTAAAGAAAAATATGTCCACGAACTCTGTATATGTAGCGCATGCATCCATACTGTAACATGTATCGCTCATGTCCGATAGCACTCAACACATTGTTCATTGGCATGAACATTGAGAAACAAATTGAGTTTGGTTGTCAGGGGTCAAGCTAGACTTGAATTTTACATTTTTACTACATTGTAACAAATTTTAACTGAGTAACCAGATTACATGATTGTAACTGAAAGTTAGTAAAAATGCTTAATCAACTACCCTTAATAAATTTTTTAATTTTTTTTTGTATACTTTCCAAAAGTTCACAATAATGGCACTTTCAAAGATTTCTAACTGCATTTGAAACAACCCCTTTACCAGGTACATGAGGGCAAATGCACACATGTCTTCAGATCATACTGTTCATCCTCGTTTCTTTGTTGTGGATAAAACATTACCGTAACTATTCATACATAACATACTAAAATGCATAAAATTACAGACATGGCTGCCTTATAGTTGGTATATGAACTAAACTCTTCTTTCCAACCAAATCAACACAAACATGAGTGTGTCTAGTTTTAGAAAAAGAGGTTTTCGTAATGTAACCACTCACTTTATATAGCTTCATTACAATTGTCCATTGATAGGATTGCATATTTATGGTTTATTTATTTGTCTATGTACTCATAGTAATTTTAGGTATTGGTTAAATAGTATCAGCTTTGCTGCTTTTTTCCATATTTTCACAAACACGTGTCAAGTCAGAAAACAACCTTGACCTCACAACGCTTCTCGCGAATTCCACAACATAGCATTGTTCCATATGTTTCTGACCTACATAATTGCATTTTAAAGTTAAATCTTAAATACCATAATACCAAGGCTTTGCTTTCTATGAATTGTATATTTTTCTGAATATATTTAACTGATGATTTACGAAAGCAGACAGTCTAATAAGCGATGTCTGCCATTATTTTCCAGTTAGGCCTGGTTCACTTACAGTACAGTTTCAAACTAATTTTATGATAAAATAGTGTACAAGAGGCAGTTTAAATATCCAGATCACCAATTCAGTTTGTAAAACACAAATTGCTATTTTCATACTGTTATTAAAGTTCTGAAACAAGTTTGCATGTGTTTGTCATCAAATGTTAACATGCAGAAATCGGGCAGTGATAGTTGCTATATAGCTTACTTGGGAAAGGGTTAATGGTCAGTTAGCTATCAAAACACATGCCTGTGAATGTGCAAGTGTTTGTCAGCGTAATGGATATCAAAACTAGGCCTAGCTACTGATGGTTTGATGAATACATTTCGCTACAACACAATACTATAAATAAACTGGCTAAGGTGCATCTCAAAAAGTATGGTCAGTCAATGTACCTTTAAAAAAATAATAGGGCAAAGTCATTTGCTTTTCTAACAGAAGAAGGCGAAGTTTACATTTTTTATGTGACTTTGTCACTCACTTCGCCTGGTAGTGTGACCCCTGACTTGTACTCAAAGGTTTGAATGTTATCTGACTGAAAACTGGATCCAACAAAATTGCAGATGAGAGGGAAATAATCAACAGATTGCTTGAAGACAACTGCCATTCACACATGACATGGTGTTAGGTGCAAGATAACCAAGATTGAATTATATCCAGGTCAACTATATGACAGTATTTTGCAAATAAAAATCAGTGTTTGAAAATGCATTGAGTGCAAGTGACAATTTTTTTGCAAGCATGGGTTACAAAAAGTATAATTGAAGCAAGTTATTGCTGTGTATACTATTTACCCGTAGACATGAATGCCCATTTGTATTAAAATAATAACTACAGATGCCAAGCAAAAGAGGCCTGGGTGGTGAATAAACACAACTGGCAGCAAGCAGTAAACTCATTGTTTGAACTTACCAACGGGATATCAAAGACAAGGGTTAATCTTATTACAAAGCAAGCTGACCTCAGAAGCTGACTTGAATACTTTTAAGACGATTTTTTTCAAAAGAATATCAATACAAAGGTTATTACAAAGCAAGCTGAGCACGGAAGCTGACTTTAGATTCTTTTAAGTGTGCCAATTTTTTTTCTTTCTTTTTCTAGTTTTGAATATACAAAGTTGGCCAAGATATGGAAGCTAACTTTGGTTCCTTTTCACCTGTATTCACTGGTTCTTTTTCACCTGTATTCACTGGAATTTTGAAAATAAATTTAAACAGTGGAACAATTTTAAGTCACACAATATAGTGCTTCATGCTTGGACATAACAACCCAGCGTCACCCAGAAGATTTGGAGAAAATAAAATCATTTGATGAATTCGTGAAGGCCAGAGGAGAAGATTCTTTCGCTGACAATATGATCATTAACATGGATGAAGTTCTAGTGTACTCATTCCTTCCTGGACGGACTGATGATAAGATGGGGGTTAAAAGTGAGAATTAGCACAACTGGTGCAAATTTTTTAAAAAATCTGACTTTAGTCCTTGCAGTTTCCACTTCAGGAAATGTGTTGCCTCCAACAATAATTTTTCATGGCATGAGAAAGCTAAATAAAATATTCATGCACCGAAAGACTGGATTGTGCATGTACAGGAGAAAGGTTGTGTTGACGAGATGCTGCTGCAGTGGATAAAAGAGTTTTATCTCGCATACAAAGTTTTATATTTTGAATATAAAACTTTGTTTGGAGTGCATTTTCTGACTTGTTATTTTCAAATGATTTAAAAGGTATCTCACAACTCATGACTTGAAAAAATATGTGTCCCAGAACATACAGTGCACAGAAAAATTTCTTTAAAAATTAATATTTGGTGTCCCAACAAATACGGTGTCCCAACATATACAGTAAATACAGTAATTACGATATCTAGTTGGTCCTGTATGATAATAGAGGTGATCTGAGTGAAGTATGGCTGCCACAATGAACATATTGAAAATCTTGTTACTAATTCTCCTCAGTGGATGGTCATAGCTAGATTGGGTTTTCAGCAGTAGTCTTCTAATAGTGTATGGTTTGCCCTAAAGACAATCATGCTGATCTTAAATCCAATATGTCTACCACAGTGGCTAATATGAAAATCATATAACTCAAGAATATCAGAGATGGATTTAACACTGCAGCTTAAAAGAAGAAATTGTCATATACCCACGAATTCTTTTCAGGCAATAGAGTGTCAGTCCCTTTGAGGGACTCTTGTTTTTATTCAGAATGAAACTGAAAGTTAAGTATGATAGTTTCTTCTTACTTCAGAATCCCTGTCATGCAGTGTAGATTAATCAATGTTACTGGTAAAAAAAAAATGCATGCAAACATAATTTTGCAAGTTGATGTTTTCTCCATGCCTGACAAAATGCTAGCCTGTAAAAGTGTTAAATGTCTGCACAGTCAAATAGAGGCATGTAATTAAATGCATCCAAATTAATATTAACCATGAAAGATTTGAATCTTTCTCAAGGCAAGATTATTGTATTGATAATTAAAATTCTATGTAAGTTTGTGTTTTGCCATGTTCACAAAATGCCCAGTTGAATTTTCAAGAAGTGGTTTATATCCAAACCAGGGGATAAAATACCTGTATCAGGTTTATAAAATTTGTATCTGGAACTTTGCAAAAATGTGTCTGTTGAAAAGTTTCAACAGCTACAGTTAGTAACCATTTCTTTGTGCATGAGCAAAAATGAAAATCAGATTTTTCAGAAGAGTAGTCCATTATCACAGTTACTTTTCCATTCACAAGTTCAGGCTCAATGATAGCTAAGAACCCATGCAGACTGCTATATGCCAATGTATGATTCAAGTCGCTCCTATGAAAGTATCTCATCCATAATGTATACAGCATGTTTGATGGGGTTCTAATACTTTTAGTCAATCTAAGAAAAAGACCATCTTTTCTGTCTCCAAAGAGACATTTTGACCCTTCATACATGAAATTCTGGCTTGAACACTGTACCAAATAAATATTTTGATAACATATTTCAACCCAAAGAAAAGATGTATACATATAATGGCATGTGGATGTATCATATATAACCAATGCAGTAGTTATTTGATGTGATTGTAACTTAAGGACTCATGGCTAAACATTCCTCATGAAGGTTTCTTTTGGATCCTTGCACAGAATGCATCCCATAAACAGTTGGAAATGGCAAGGTATATAGAGTCCATACAAGAATGAACAGTTTCAGGACTCACACTAATTATTTTAAAATAATGCCAGAAAATCAGTCAGGTGCACAAAAATGATGCATCATTTTTAGGCCCTACCTTTATTTTCCATCAAATCCCTCCAGTTATTTTTTCGAATTTAATTGGGAATGTTCGCTCAGAGTTTTAGTTCTGGTATTAGCCTTAGATATCTTGAATAAAAGTAAAATGACTAAATCTTTGATTTTCCAAACTTGGTGTAAGGATTTTCTTTCTAAATTTTCAGGACTTAATCATTTTTCGAGAAGCTTGCTAATGATGGGGAATTCAAAGTCCACAAAATGTGAGACTGTGTCACTAGGAATGCCACAGCGAGAACGAGAGCTTCATCTAGCTGTCATGCATAATGATAGGGAAAATGTCCGTTGCTACATTGGCAAAGGAGCAGATGTAAACTACCCCTGGAGTAACCCAGCTGTACCTAGTGTGAAGGACAGTACAACACCTCTTCTGGCAGCTGTATCCCTGAACCATGTGGAAATCACAATGGTAATATGCAGTTAATCCAGAAACTTGTCATATTTGTTAGATCAAGGAGAGTTGAAATGCTCTGTGAAATTATTCACAAAGTCTCAAGGCTGCACACTCTAACTAAAATATCAGAATTTGAGATAATGGCATGCCATGACTGGGGGTCTTCCATTGAATTGTTCTGGTAATATCTTGAACAAAGGTAGAAAGACAAAATGGGGTTGCCTGAGTGGGGACCTAAAACATTGGGCAGGCAATTTAGTATTTAAGTAAGGTGGAGCATTTCCTCAAAGCATTGTTTGTCACATGGTTGTATTTTGATGTCAACAAACTGCCCACATGGTCACCTAGCCACATGCAAATGTATGCAGTCAGCCCAAAATTAACTTGAAGGGTGCCAAAGGAAGGTGTAGAGAGCACAGGTTCTCAGTGTCCAAGTGTTGCGTATAAGACATTTTGTGTCTTGATCTAAAGCCTGGACTAAAGTGCAGTACACCTATTCCTCAAAAACTCATGCAGAGTGGGGTCCTGAAACATAGACCTCTCAATAAATGAAGGTGTCCGGTACGAAGGGACCTAAAAAAAACATTAAGAGGATGCCATCCCAGCTTTACCTTGAGAAGAACTGGGGTGGGAATGGGTGGTGGCAATGGGGCTGTTTAATGGCTAAAAATACTCGTTTGAGTTGGGAATAATTGTTAAAGAAAGCTTTTTCTAATGAAGTTGTTTGCATTTTATATTTTGTTTTACCTTTATTTCCAAGATACTTGGCTTCAGAAAGATCACTAGCAACACTACTCCAGGAGGTTTCAACAACATCACATATGCACAGAAATATTGTGTATTATGTCATTGCTTTTTGCTGTTGTTGATTATCAAGAAAACAAGATTTCTTTTTTTCAAAACCTGGGACATTTATTTTGTGAAACAATTGTCAATGTCGAAACTTGAGTTTGTAAAAATTGTTCTATTATTTAAAATATTGATGCCATGATTTCATTGCAAGTAATATTGAAATTTCTTCTTATCACCGAGGAAAACTCTAAGTGGGAAGTTTAAGTTTACTGCAAACTCTGGAACTCACTTCTCCATAAAGAACAGTATTGGTGAAACTAAGCCATTTATTCACCAAGTACTCATTTTGATTGTTCACCTTGCAATCTTTGATCACATCTCTGAATAAGTAGGCTAATTTAAGGTAGTTTAATTATATTACTTACATATTAATATTTATAACAGTTATTGATTAATTAACTGACAATACAAAGCAGGTCTGCTTTTTAAATAGAAATGCAACAAATACTCAATGATGTTGGACATCAAAAGATGGTCTGCATATAATTAGGTTATCACAGAAATACTTGTGGACATATCTGTCATGGTAGATTGACATTTTGCACATTTCATACACTTACTCCAAATTAAAAGATAAAACTAAAACACTAATTTCACTTGATATAATTTATTTTATTGCTAGTTATTAAAGCATTGCCACCAATGGGCATAAATGACATTTTCTCCTTCAGATATGTTCCCCAATCACATTACATTAGGAATATTAGCCTGCTACCTTGCAAATCCAGCCCTACTAAAAGATGAAATCAACTTTTCCTTTCTATCTCAATAGACAAAGGGCAATAACTCTTGCCCATTACCTCCCCTTGCCACCAACGGGTGTTGCAAGTTTTAGCATCACTGCTGTAATGATAGCATCATACAGTCTAACCTCCACAAATTCCAGCTATTTTTGTGTTCTGATTGAACCATCCAAAGTTACTTTTGGATCTGATGTGTGGATTAATAATTCTGCTGCAGGTTGTATATATTATTTTTACAGCTTCTGCCAGATTTGAGTGATTTTGTCACCTTTAGAGACTTAGTTCATTTAAGATTAAATCTGTCAAAATTTTAGGAAACTTCAAGATACCCATCAGTCCTAACAATCTGTTACCCAGGTACCCGCTGAAAGAGAAATTGTATTAAATGTAAACCTGAACTGCTTTGTTGTAGCTTCATCATGCTAACCCCAAGTGAGGTATAAGTGTAATTATTACTAATGTAAGTGTCAAAAAGCGTATTCTTAGCATAAAAAGAGTATCTATATATCACATGCCATAATTACAGATAACTGTATAGTCATGAAGTCCACAAATGATTAATGCTGTTAGATATTGTCAAATTTTTCTTTCAAAATTTGTTATGTGCTATTGTTTTATCCTTGTTATGATGCAACAAGTTTTTAAGTTTAACAAGGTCCCTCTGCTCTAACAATTTTCAGTCATATAACATCCATAAGTCACATTGATATAGCCTGTTTCTCTTAATATCTGGCTCCATTTTTTTTTTCAATTTAGACTTATCTGCTCTGTATGTGTATCAAAATACATGTATCATGAATCTGTAACAAGTGGTTTCACATTTAAGAAACGTCTGTTTTCTTGGAACTGTTTCATGTACAGCAATTTAAATAGAAAATAAGGAAGTTAGACGGGGGTCTAACGATGGACAAATGCACATCAGCCAATAGCCAGCCAACACAAGCTTTGAACTGTAATCGTTATTCTGTGTCTCACTTGCTCTTGATGTCTTTGATCTGAAACTGAATACATTTTTTAAAAGTTTTTTTAACAGATACCTGTTGCCCATTGTATTACCGGGCTTATTATCAGCAGGCAAGTACCCAGGTACCTGTTGACAGCTTTATTTAGGACCATGTTATAAAGTGCTAATGTTGACCTCATGCAAGGTCATTGGAAGTTAGCACAACTTTGAATATTTTCAATTACTCCTTTTGTAATGTAGATATTATTGGTGAGTTTTAATATGCTGCATTGCTAATTTATACTTGGTTTCTTCTTATTTGGTGTTGTTTTAATAGAATTATTAACTAGGCGTTATGCATCAGTTCTAGCATGGCTATAGGCTTCTAACATGACACTTTTTCACTTTTCCATTAGTAATGACTGTGATTTAGCGAGTTAGTAATATACTGTATTACTAAGTTGTGTTCTTTTTTCTTTTCTTGTGTCATTTTAGTGGGAATGTCATTCAAGTGCTTAAGGCAAGGGAGGATAACTACAGCTCGTATATTGCCTGTACAAATTGTACATCGTTTACACCATGCAGCATATGTACCACATGGTCAGAAGACATTTGGGCCTTAGTGATTGAAAAGGCAGTGGAAGGAACAGTGGACTAAATTAAGGAAGGAAAACATTGACGTTCTCAGCTTCTGTTGCAAGTCTTGTGGAGGATGCTGGGGTTCTCCAACCTCAAACCAAAATTTTGTCAGGTGCAACCATCAGTCACAGTTACATCAGCAGCAAGGAAGGAGGATGATGTGGAAAGGGCACAACCATCTTCGAACTGATGCGTCGTCTGGTACAGGAGACATTGACTTGACTCCTGACATAAGGGCATCTATTACCCCTTTTTCCCTAGCTTACACCGGCACCTTTTTCTGACTCATTGGTGGAGTATTCTGCCCAATTTTAAGCAGCTCGGTGGGCATAACTCTCCCCTCAGTGTGAGCATGGCCTTTGGGACTGCAAGTCATGGCGCATATGGTCAGTGCTGGATCTTTTGGATCCAGTTCTTAATACTGCCACACCATTTCCAGCCATCACTGGCCATCAAGCCAGTGCCAGTTGTCCAAGCATCACTGGCCAACCAACTATTCCAGCATGGGGAGCCATATGTATTGTACACGGATCATAGTGACAGATTGCATCCATCTAGTCACACCATTGGCAACTTGACCTTATTGTACTGGAGATTTCAGTCAGAAATCTGTCAATACAGCCAGGCCTTTGGGGCAACTGGTACCAGTGATAGCTGGACCACCTTATTTACTGCCAGTATCCAGGCTGACCAAGCACTCCAGCTGGCAGTTCCGACAATGCTGGACTTCAGAATCTTCACTGCCTACCCTCAAGGGAGAGCTAATGACATCTTCAAAGATGACAGGCCGGAATTGGCAATGCCACACAGCATGACCTATACAGAGCTGCAAGCTGGCCCAGAAGGGGACCTGACATACAGTGCCAGATAATCAATAATATTCAGATCCGACTATGGAGTGGACTGAGTTCAGCTTTCATGCCGCAATAGAGAAAATCTGTCAGGTGTTGGCTATTTTGGAATGCCCTCTCACCCCCTTCTGCTGCCCATAACTACAAAGCCAAGGCATCTGTAGATTTTGGTGAGGAGGAAGAGATGCTGTCTTTCTGGCTCCATCCCCAATTGGCAAAGATTAAAAAGATCAACGACTGGCTTTCAGATAGGATTGGTGACCAAGGTAATTCTAAGGCGTTCTTCTCAGAAAGCCACATCCCAGCAACATTCTCTTCTCGCTATTATTATACACATTCCAATGCCTTCAGTACAGATCTCCCAGCCCTCAACAAGAATTTAGCAGACATCCACATGTTGGCTCCATTATACTACAGAGTGGACAAGAATATTGCATGCCATGTCCAGACTGGTTTGGAACATCGTTACAAAATCCTTCATTAGATTTGGCCTCATTGGCAATCTTCTGACTCTGGAAAATCCAACAATAGTGATGCTTGGGAGGCGGCAGCCAGAATTGCTAGGGTCCTTATCTGAGCAGTTCACCATGCAATGGCCAGTGACTGGATGCCTTTGGCCAACTTAGACCTAATACAGTGGGACACATGTCCACCTTGCTCAAACTGCATCATACTGTAGCTCTTTTGATGACCCCATTTGGGTGGCGTTTGCTTTTTGGAGGGAGAGTGAAATTTGGAGGCAAGCAGCTCAGGAACTACCATTTCAGTTTGCTGCTAAACCCCCACAGGTGTTTTGAACCACTCATTCCCCACCAGTGCAAAGTGATCTTAAGTGGCCTTGGGACAGAAGATCTTCTCAGATAAATCCCAGTATTGATCCCATCCCAATGCCATGTGACAACAGCCTGCCCAACCTAGGAGGCAATAGTACAGAGGCGGTAAGAAACCAGATTTTTCTGCCTTCAAGCCTCCCAACTGTAAACATTGACCTACCCTCCCCACCGTCTGCAGACAAACAACTTGTGGGTGGCTTTTTCCTGCAATTTCAAGTTCACTGTATCTCCCTTTTCCTTGAGAAGGTTGGTTGATCCAGGTCATTTCAGTTGGGATTCAGGCTTCATTCATGCAACCATCATTCCCTAGGAGGATACCTGAGGTAGAGGTCAGATCCCAGCATTCTCTCCTCTTATTACCTATTCTTCTTACCTAATGTGATTAGGAATGTATTGAAGGAAAAAGCAAATTTTAAGTAAATTATGTTTCTCTGAGAATACTTACCCAATCACATCACTTGAAAGTCCTCCCAACCACCCTGCCATGCAAGCATCCTTGCTAGTATATCACTCAGCTGAAAACTAGCGATGCCTGGTGGTGCAAGGGAAGGTAATGGGTAAGAGTTATTGCCCTTTGTCTATTGAGCTGGACATGAAAAGACGCTCTTTTAGTAGGGCTGGATTTGTGAGGTAGCAGGCTAATATTCCTAATGTAATGTAATTGGGTAAGAATTCTCGGAGAAACATAATTTACTTAAAAATTGCTTTCATTGATTGATATTTTCTTGTATACTGTTATCTACAGTGTACTCAAAATGTTGTTTGTAAAGAAAATATAACAAAATATATGACTTTTTATATTAATTTGAGAATTTCAAGATGTATCAAATATCTGGGTACTTAACGACCTTTTTCAAAGATAAAATGAGTGACATATGAAATTCTTTTTTTTTTACCAGTTTTGATCCTGACTTTCATCATGTTCAATAAATAGGGGCCAATTTGGGGGGTACTTTCTAGTTTAAATGAATAAGATCCATGCTAGACCCTGCATTATAAGCAGGTTTGTGAGGTATCCAGGTGCAAGTTATGGAGGGAGTGGTGTATTATCCATATATATGACAAGTGTCAGCTGAATAGTGTAAACAGAGTATGTGTTCTTACCAACCAGTCTCATTGTATCTATTATATTAATTCCATTAAAAATATGCACAAAGAAGCATAATTTCCAGAAAGTTTCTGGTAGATTCATTTGGAATCCAAACACTTAATTTCTGCTAATACATTTACAAATTTCTGCTACACTGTAGTTTTGGAAATATGCATGGTGCATTACCAAATGGACTGAGTTTTGACCGACACATGAATCACAAATTGGGAGTTTCTCATAAGAAACATATGTTTAGACTTTAAAATTACTGTAGTGGATATGTGTTCAGGTGTATTTGTTACGAGTCTATGCTCTTAAAATAAGTAATTAATGAACACCTGTCTTCAGAGATCACATTTATTTAATTCCTTTGGACATTCCTTAATATTGGTTTTACCATATTTATTTATTTATTTGTTGGTATTCTATTGTTGACAACGATGATAATGGGTAAACCTGATTTTCTTTATTTCCTCCAAATATATATTGTGTTATGAGTCTATGCTCTTAAAATAAGTAACAGAAAAGAGTAAAGACAACAAGCTTTGTAAAATTTAACAAATAATTTATTTCCCTAGAATACAATGTGAAAAATGAGAAAAAAGAACTTACGGTTTTGCGAATTAAATCCAGAAATAATCCAAGAATTAAGACACAAGTCCTAGTAATAAAAAGTCCTGAATAAAACTCAGTTCAAGTCCCAAAGAGATTTAAATTTGAAGGTGATAACATATCTGTTATGGTCTGCAAAGTGCTGATGTGTCGACAGTCTCTTGTTGAATCACAGAAATATTATTCCAGGTTTAAATTCAGTATAAATTCCAGTGAATGTCTTTATCCAAGAATTTTATCATAGCACTTTTATATTTCCAGAGAAATTAATCGCTTCAATTCAGTAATTTGAAGAAAATAAAATTCAGCCCAAACTGGTCACAAGATAATACAACTTAAAGTGCTAGATGTTAAAGCATGACTGGTAGTATCCTCACAGTCACAAGATAATATAGTTCTCTGCTTGACCGCAAGGTCATAATTAGCATTTTTTAAAAACAACAATTACCTAATTTAAAATAACCTTCTAGAATGATCTAATGAGCATTGTTTATTTACAACACAATAACCTATAAAATTCACTTGAGAATCTCCAGAACCCTGACCCTGATCAATATATTTACTCCTTCTTTACCTGAATAATAATTCTGTTAATAAGCTCATATACATAGAGAATAATGAAGCTATTATTAGTTGTTGGCATAAATGAAATGGAAAAAGCGTCAATCAGGTGAAGCAGAAATGAACTCAATTCTGGACAGTGTCAAGTCCAGCAAACAATGTTACATTACAATAGCATGTAATGAAATAAAAAATTTAAAACTAACAAGCAAACAATTAAATTAAATATACATAACATACTGACTTGGTAATGTACTTAAGATAAACAATTCAGCAGGTGTAAAATTGCCTCAACCATTCAATTTCATGAGTTAAGAGTGATTTCCAAAGAACAGTCATGTTGTTCTGTAAAAGAAAAAAATAATCCTGTATTCATTTATTACGACCATGTAATTTAATTACTTGTGTGTTAAAATTTGAATTCTTTTTATTCCATTTCTGTATCATTATATTTTATTATGATGATGATTATGTTCACAGGATCTGATAAGTTTTGAAAGAAACATCGTGTTTATTTAGAACATAAATATGACTCTTGGCTTGCATAAGTTTTTTTTTTTTTAGATTGCCGACTGGATAAACAGCCATCATAAACGATTGGTTGTGGCCAAGGTCATTTCTAATTATATGTGTTTACATCGTGTACTGCGATTGTTTATTGCGAAATAACCACGCATTTTTCATGCGTGTGCATGAAATGACGTTTTAGATCGTTTTTTAAACATTTAGATCCCTGTGAAATAGTCAGAGTCGTTCTTATACCTTAAGAAGAAGGTATTATTTTTCTTGTGCTGGAAAGAGTTTATTTTTCTTTACATCTGTAGAGCTTGAGATGTTATCTTGTTATAGATGACAGCTATAGGAGTTCATCTACTCTTTAAATAATAATTTATTTTTCCCTGGAGAACTACACAAGTGGTTTAGGACAAAGACATTAAGTGAAATTGATTCTAAATTGGAACAGTACAGTACAAATTGTGGTTCAACGTGAAACTCTGGACATTTGTGTAAAGACTTCATCTGACGTCATCGTCCTACATCTTGGAATGTCATCAAGATTCGAACCTGGATTCAGTTAAAATTATTTAGTGATAGGACTTGTATTTTTTCAGTATTAGGATATATGTTTGGATTTTCTTCACAAACCGTAAGTCCTATTTCATATTTTCACCTTTTCACTGTGTTTTCTAGGGAAATAAATTAGTTTTGTTAAAACTTACAAAGCTTGTTGACTTCACTCTTTTCTTTTGTTACTTTGAACGAGCCGATACGTAACACATTGAAAGATATATTAGTATTGTCACTTTGCATTACTGTAGAGCAGAAACTGAGTAGTATGTTTGCTCATAACAGCAGATCACTTCACCCAAACAACTCAAATGGTTCTGTTCTAATCAGTGTTCAACAGCAGTATACATACATATAACTTTAATATTACATTTATGACCACATTTTAAGCATGTGAGTGTATATTTATCATTATGAAGTTGACTGAGGTAATATGAAAGGGTTATGGTTGGGGTTGGGAGGGTTTACATGTATGTTGCAATGACCGAAACTCTTCTTTACAATTTAGGTGATAAACTTTTTCTAGCAATGACATAGTAAGCTGTTTGATGATATAGTTTTGGGATGCATCATGGATTTCAGATTGTCAACTTGATACCATTATAGTGAATGTGGACATGGGGCAATGGATTCATTGTCCACTGTTCGGTATCAACTAAGCCTAGTGGACATCCCTCTCAATCTAGTAAAATTGTCATGGATTTTATTGCAGCTGTTGGTTTTATGGCACCCATTGTTGATTTTATTGTATTCACTCAGTAAATTGACAAACTAAACAATCTGGTTGGAGAAACCTTGATGCCATTAACCTGATTATGGCAGGTGTCAGTTTCATAAATCACCTGCACAAACTATACAGGACTAACATAGATATGATTGTATTTACTGTACAATAATTAGTATCTATCTTTTGTACATGTACATTGATTTAGTTTTAGATTCATGTTAGTGGTGTTTCCTCATATTCAGTTTTTATGTCCTTGTCCTTGTTAAACTTGAACTGCATTATTTGTAAGCTGATCACAGCATATCTGTCAATAATGCCTTGTATATTGCCTGAAATTGCTAAAACACATTTGCAAATGTTATAAAATTGCACAGATTTATGCAGGTTGATGGTTTAATAATGGTTTTTAACTGGTGTCCCAGGAAGAAGTCTCTTCCAGAGAACTGTAGATAAAAGAGGTTTTGGCTTCAGAGATTGTAACTCCCAGTTATTTACTGTTTATTTATGATTCTTTGACTGATTACTCAGGTTCATAGATTCAGATCTGCTAGCACATTATGTGATGGCAGGTCAGTGTCCAAGTTGTTTGTTCCACTTACTACTCCTAACAAACTGCATGTTCTCAGAATCTGCTGGCACATTATGTGATGGCAGATCTACGTGCAGTTTGCAGTTGGACTCGTATTTCCAGTACTTATATTTTAGCTAAATGGTTTTCAAGAGTTATTATAAACGGTTTATTTTGAACTGACAGATTTTACTGAAGGCAGGGGCAGCAATAAACATGCCGGACAAAAATGGCTGTACTCCTCTGTACAAAGCAGCCTACCATGGCAGACCAGTTCTACTAGACATACTAATGCAGGCAGGTTGGTAGTCGTTTGTATTTATCCATGATAACTAAAAGAATTTTTGTATTTATCCATGATATATATCCATGATGCATCAAGGATATTTTGTATTTATCCATGTTACATAAAGGAATTTTTGTATTTAACCATGATACATAAAGGAATTTTTGTATTTGTCTGGTATACTTTTGAAGGCAGGAGATTATACAACTTTTAAATTATTACTACTTTTACATGAGGTGTAGATTGTGTATTGCGATATCATGTTCACATATTTTGAAAAACCCTTGATTTTTAGGTCTGGTCTTAAAAAATGAAAAGCCTTGAAACTTAGTAGCAGTAAAAAAAGTTTTGAAAAGTTTTGAATTTGCTAATATTTGAGTTGTTGCTATTATGTGTTTCAAGTTTTACCAATATATTTATTTGGGATGGGGGCGCGCTGAGTATTATTGTTTGAATCCTTTATTTTTATCTCCAATTACATTCATTTGGATACCATTGGTGTTATCCTTTTCCATGAGTCTACATAGCTTAGGTGTCAGTATCTGTAAATTAGCTGATGCAAATGGTGGATGAAGCAAGGTGAATGTTGTATTCATCATGTGCATTATTAATAGGGAAACACGTGTTCAGTCTCAAATGGATTGTTGAGTTCATACAGGATATGTCCATGGCTACTTGTGTTTTGTTTAATAAATGAATAGATTTTGGGAAACTGAAGGAGTATGCATTATCCTCACATATAAGAAGTTAAAAAAGACTAATAACAGCAAGCAATTTGGAATCATCTCAACAATCACTGATGGCTTTGTTTTTTAAATCTTATTTTGAGAAAAATGAAATCAGTCAGCTACAGATCCACTCTTACCCTCCTGATTCAGCTGGTGGCCCAGTAGCAGTATTTGGGTCAGATCTCCCTCCCATGTAATCACAGTTAAACATCCCAAAGATTGATACTTTGAAAGCAAATGTGCTGTGGACACTTCAGAAAGTATAGAGATGTAACTTATTCTAATCAAATGAATCCACTGCAAAACTATTTTCAGCAGTGTTTTTTAACAGATTATTGGCATCCACATTTTCATGTGGAGAGGAAAATACCTACAACCTTTGGTATAGCAGAAATTTTTAATCAACTTTGGGTAAAATAAATGCAAAGGAAAATTAATATTTTGTGGTACTGTGTAATTAATTATTTAAGAAGGAAGCAAACATATGAATATTCATATCCAGTACTGGTAAAGTGACACCACATTTTTACAGCAAGGTACGTGTACTGTGGATCCCATTTTCTTGTGTATGCAGTAGCAAAATGAAATGGGGAATATGCACTTTAAGAGAGGAGTACTAGAAAGTAACTTGAGTGTACAGAATCATGTCCTGTTAAACATGGGTGGACCAAGTGTAAACTGAACGTTTTTTCACCTGATAAAATATATCAGGATTAAAGAGAGTACAATGCATCAATCTGGAATACATGGTCTTGTGGGCTGCATGTTGTGCACAATACTTTTAAGACTAAAATGCGACTCAAGTTTGTTTGTTGTCATTAGCTGTAGAATTAGCCTGAGTGTAGTTGGGTTCTAAAATGGCACTCAAGTTTGTTTGTCGTCATTGGCTGTAGAATTAGCCTGAGTGTAGTTGGGTTCTAAAATGGCACTCAAGTTTGTTTGTCGTCATTGGCTGTAGAATTAGCCTGAGTATAGTTGGGTTCTAAAATGTCACTCAAGTTTGTTTGTCATCATTAGCTGGAGAATTAGCCTGAATGTAGTTGGGTCCTAAAATGGCACTCAAGTTTGTTTGTCGTCATTAGCTGTAGAATTAGCCTGAGTGTAGCCTGAGTGTAGTTGGGTTCTAAAATTGCACTCAAGTTTTTTGTTGTCATTGGCTGTAGAATTAGCCTGAGTGTAGCCTGAGTGTAGTTGGGTTCTAAAATGGCACTCAAGTTTGTTTGTCGTCATTGGCTGTAAAATTAGCAAGAGTGTAGTTGGGTTCTAAAATGGCACTCTCAAGTTTGTTTGTCGTCATTGGCTGTAGAATTAGCCTGAATGTAGTTGGGTTCTAAAATGTCACTCAGGTTTGTTTGTCATCATTAGCTGGAGAATTAGCCTGAGTGTAGTTGGGTTCTAAAATGGCACTCAAGTTTGTTTGTCATCATTGTCAGGTGAATGAGCCTTTGTGCTGTGGAATTCTGAAAATATGGCCAAATATAGCGAAGTATCTTGGTGCATTTGAATTAAGAAGATACCCAAACCAGGAAATAAAGCCTTTGATTCACTAATGCAGTGCGAGACAAGTTGTTCCTTGCAAAAATACTGTTAATAAAATTTTTACTTGCTGGTCATTTGCAACCGTTTTGTCTGTTAGAAATTTCAGTCCAAGAGTCAGTAACCCTTCAGTACTAAATCCTAAGGAAAGTCATCTAAAAACTTGGTTAAATATTTGAAACTAATAACAACTGTGTTGCTTGCAATAAGATTGAAGTGGAGCTGTTAACTATAAAGGCATTGAAAGAAATACAAAGTGTTGGTAAAAATAATTTGTGGAGTTGCAAATGGTATGAAGGCTGTTTTTTGTGAATTTGACAGCAATACTTACACATTAAGCACTTGCTGGCTTATTCCTTAAGAAATTTATTAGCATAAAGTTCCTGAGAAGTGGTTTTAAATCTTGAAGAGAGCAGATTGATATTTAAGAAAGTAGTGTCCAGTCTAGAAGGAATCATTAGAATAGGAGGTGATTGGGACATGGTGATTGACCAGTATAATAAGTTTATTCACAGTATTCCTTTATTGGTTTACAAACTTGTCACCAAACACAGACAGGTTGGATGAATTCTAAACACATACACAAAAACTGTTAATGCATTATAAAGCTTTAGCTTGTATTCTCTGTAGTCATTGGTTGCTTAGGGGTTGGTCTGAGAACATGTTAAGAACTTTGGTGGGGGTTCTAAATATACCCATTTCATTACTGCTGTTAAAATCTGTATATATATTATAGTTTGTTGAGGTTAAAGAAAGAAAAGAAAACAACAGGAGGTAATAAAAATAAAAACCATACTTGAGGAAATTGGGACACTAAAAAGTGTAGGAAGATGCAGATATCTTCTGTAGATAATTCAGTCACTAAAGTTTACAGGCTCACTGAGAAAGTAGAAGCCACAGGGCAATTAATGTTTACTGTTCTAGGAAAAGTTTTGAAAAGTTCCAGGAATTAAAGAATCTGGAAGATGCTTTTATTGATATTGCTGAAACCCTAGATAAATAAATTGAAGTGATTCAACATTGCTTGGAAGATAGATCTTATGAATTGTAACATGCATTTGGATGATCTGTAACTTTTATGCCATTATTTAATACATATATATGTTGAACATAAACCTCTCACACTTTATAATTTTTTGAAGATTGGATTACATTAAGTACAGTAACAGATATTTCAGAATTTGAGTTTAAAAGTGGTTTACTTAATTTAAGCAATCCCTTGAAAAAGAAATAACAAGCCCATTGAAAATTCCCTAAACTTGGTCCTGATAATTTTATATGGACCATAAGATTGAAAAGGCGAATTTAGAGACATTTAAAAAATATTGATCAAACTTTATACATGCTGTAAAAGCTGGATAACACATGATATACATAATGGATTCAGAGTTATGACCCCTGGGTTATGATTAGGAAGGGTAGGTTAGAGGCAGTGGGTCTTATAAAATGTGTATAGGGATTTGCCATGAAAATTTTTTTGGGGGGGTATCCTGTTAGACATATACTGAGAAGTTTGTGAGTAGATTTTTTAATAAAGGCCACTCAGCTTTAATCTCCATTCACTTGACTATCATGATCATACATCAAACTGCGAACAATCAATCCAGCTCTTGTGTCATCATTTGGCTATGAAATGCTTGCATTGTGTTACCTGTTCATTAATACATTGTTATTAATTTTTGTGTAAACAATGTGTGGCTGGTTAAGTTTGTTGCAGTGCATTGTCAATGCACCAAAATGGTTGCAAAAAGTTAAAATTTGAGTGCACTTTGGTGACCATGTGGCTACTGTAGTCAGATTTCAGTCCATTCAAAATTGTACTCCACCATTCATCTCCAGAAGTATTTACCTTTCACAATTAGACTCTACCGGAGACTTATTCAATCCCATAATAACTTGTAAAATTTAAAACATACCTTTCTCCATCTATGCAAAAGTTTGCAATTTAGAAAAATAGTGGAATGTTAGATCCTTGCTATTCTTAGGGAATAGTGCAGCCCAATCTACATAGGCTGTAAGGGTATGACACTGACCCTCGCACAAGTAAAAGAAAAGCAAATACATATATAAAGTATACACAATGCAAAATACCTACTGCTTCATGTGTAACAGCTATGGTTAAAATAAAGAAAGATGAAACAAAAGGGAAAAAGAAGTCATACAGTTTTCTGTAAGTGGGTACAGATTTTATTGTCCATGTATGCCTGGCATTCTACAATAATGCAGTCTGAGCAGAAATGTCCTGACAGATATGTTTAATTCATATTTGGATGGTATTTAGCATGTCACCAATTTGACTAAAACTTAAAAAGAATATGTATATATACTGTATTTTTATTATTATATTGCAACATAACAAAAATACCCCCCCCATCTTAAAAGGTAAATATATTATTACTATTATTATTATTATTTGTTGATTTCAAAATGTAGTTACATTTCCAAATTTTACATTTATTAATACAAATATCAGGCAATTATTTTACAATATATTTTCCTTGTATTTGTCATTAATTTTGTAAACTGTAAATTCATATTTAACACATGATGCTGTGTTATAAATAACAGAGTGACTGTTCAGTGTAACAGTAATGTCAGAAATTATCAGATATGAAATAATTCAATTATATACTAGAAGTGTAACCAATTGTACAGAGAATGGCATGAAATCACCCCACTCCTTTATGATGGATGGTCATATCAGCAAGGGGTTTTCAGCAGAAGACTTCTTATGGTTCTAAATAAAAACAGTGATGATCTGACATCCAGTATGATCACAGTTTTGAAAATTTTATTATTGCTAGTCATAAAAACTAGAGTTATATCATCATGGTTTTTATGCCCAAAGACTTAATATAATGTCTAGTTGGTCCTAAATGAAAATGGTACTGATATTACACCCACTGTGGCTTCATTAGGGTGGCCATATTGAAACTCTTGTTATTGCTATGCCTAAATTGATGGCCACATCAGCATAAGGTTTTTAATGTGATATCTAGTTGATTCTTAATAAAATTGGAGGCAATCTTGCATCCAATATTACCTACCATGGTGGCCATCTTGAAAATTTTATTACTGTAGAACATTAAGAGATGGTTTCACTATTCAGCAGTTAAAAAAAAAGAAATATTATTATCTTGGAATCTTTTCAGCCAGTAGAGCATCAGTGCTTTTGAGGGACTCTTGTTTCAGCTGAGTCTTTAATTTTATAAAACTAACTTGTCACCTTGTACAGTTAATTCCCAACTCAACCGAACCGATTTCTGTTCTTATTGTCCAAGTTGACTAAAAAATTTTGGACTTGGCAACCTAAAATTTGAAATGGCCTCTAAAATTGTAAAGCATCTTGCTCTATGGATACTATAAATTGATAGGTAATGGAATGCTAGTTGTAACAACAAAAACGAATAACTTGGAATGTAGCCATCTAAGCAATAAATGCTGTTGCCTTCATTTGATAAATGAGTGTAGGCTGCTTTTGTCACAGGGAAAACTGTAAATCATCTGACTTGGACGTGAATCTGAATCTCCCGAAGACTGTCCAGGTGCTCTATTCATTTAGCACTCTGATTGGCATCTATACCTGACTGAACTTTGAGATGCTGAGAGTACATAAAAAACTCGAATTCTATGCTTGTAAAACATATCTCTACACATACCTGTTTTGATCCACACCCCAGAGTCGCTTGGCTAAGGCAGTGGTGGATGAATGGACACATGGGACAGTGTATGATGTATGTATGCAGGTTTCTTTTATTGTCCATTAAGTAAGTATGCAGTCTTATAATTGGTATCTTGTTTTTTTCCATGCTCTGATTTTACTTGATCAGATATTGTTCAAATTATTCTTATGAATCCATCTTTTCATGCCTTGCAAGTGTATAGATGGTGAATCACTCGTAATCTTAGTAATTTTGTCAAAGATAAGAGCATATAGGTTCCATCCAGCACCAAACCCAGGGGCAAGGTTAGAATTCCAATCTTTTTTGCAAATTCTTGATCTCATAGTGCTATCATCATCTATGATGCTTCCCATGAAGGGCAGGAACAGCTCCTATGTACTATCTGTCAGTAAGCTTGCACATTTTACTGCCCAACATTTAGAAAAGAAAGACTAATGCATGATGGTTTACTTTCAGGTGCAGATATAAACCTGTCCGACAAAGAGGGTCAATCTCCACTGTACATATGTGTCCAGAATGCAATCATTCACTCCAGCTATGCAACAGTTGAGATGCTTCTAGCTGCAGGGGCATCAGTCCATCAGTAAGTTACTGACCAATTAACAGTATGGCTGGTTGCTTTGAAGGCCAAAATGTTAAACAAAGCATTTGCCAGAGAGGGGTTGAGCATATGTTCCACATATGAATTATAAGATGAAAAAATAAAACACATATTGGGCAATCTCATAGTGTACTGTATAAAGGGATAATTACCTCCCTGTTTAGCAAATTGTCCTGGATATCTGTTTAATTGATTATCATATTAATTATTGTATCTGGTAGTTTAAAATATATAACAGTCAGTTGTATTATATAGTGATGATGTTTTCTCATTAGCAATTAATTTGAACTGAAGGAGAAATGTAACCTATTTCTTTTACAAGAGGTCCTCTGTCTTTAAAAAGATGATGGAGTTTGAAGGGTTTGTATGTGATGCTTATAATGATGGTGGTTGGTGGTAGCAGTTTTGGTGGTGATGATAGTGTCATGAAGAAGAATAAAAAGCAGGAGAAAAGAGACAAAGTTCAAAGTTAGTGTGTAAAAAGTTACAAGAATTTGGGGACTTTTGGTGGCTGAGAAGTTGCTTTTTCAATGTTTTGGAGTGATTTCAACTTTGCCTACTGCTATAGAGACAATCCCCCAGTATTTCATGGCATGGAATCATACACCGCTTACTCTTTACAGTGGATTAAAGATTCTGGCTTCCTGAAATGAGTTTTATTCTCTAAAGTAAAGAAGAGATTCTTATTGGTCATCAATAATTTGTTCCATTTGAAGCTGTTATGAAAAAAAAAAAACTGTCTTGCTAGATACATAACCAACTACTCCATTTTATGGGTTGTTTTATGTGGCATGCAAACTTGATGAAACGGGAATAAATGATGTTGATAACTTGGTTATTCATACAATATTCCAGTAACAGAATTGCATAACAATTATTTTAGACAGAAGATGCGTGCTCCAGAAGCTAGACATCACTGTGCACAAGACCATTATTGCACTGGTTCTTTTTCTTCTAAGAGCTACATGCCTAAAGAACCTTTTGATTCTTTTGACATCGTAGACATTGTTTTCAGGGCAGTTCAAGTTTTTACATGGAGAAAGCAACATACCCTTGGCCTGTGCGTGAGGACTGTTTTTTCTTTTTCTTGAGCATTGATGATGTGATAACAGTAATGATTGTGATAAAGGATAGATTTGATAATATAGTATTGAGATTTGATTAGGGTTTGTTTGTTCTTTTAACAGAAGTGACAAATCTGGGATGTGCCCCCTACATGTGGCTGCCCATTGGAAACTGAAGGACATGATCCGAATCCTTCTGAATTCTAGTAGCAACTCAGATTGTATTGACAACACGGGTCGCACCCCGCTGTATGTGTGTGTAAGCTCCCTTAGCACTGGCCTGTACAAAGAGGACTTGAAGTATCAAGTCCCATGTATTAAAGTCCTCTTCAATGCTGGCTGTGACATGCTGAATCTTGTGGACTGGTTGAAGTGGAAGGGACCTGGGATTCCTCAAGAGCTGCTGGCAGATGATGAAGCATTTTTCAAATGGTACGCAAACAGTATGAATTCACCACACTCCTTGAAGAATTTGTGTCGATTAGTAATTCAGCAGAGATTGTGTGCTGTCTCAAAGGACAATTTCCTGAAATTCATTCCACGTCTCCCACTACCCACGAAGCTTCATGTTTACCTATCACAGAAAATGTTCCACCTTCCTACCCCACAGGGAGGATGTATTTATAGATGACAAGTAGAGCACATTTACCAAGTGTAAGATGCATGTTTTGGGTGGAACTTGTATGCACCCTATGGGTGAAGTCAGATTATCATTAAGATGCCATTTGTAAATGATAGCTTTGTTTTTTGTTGCATACAATAGAGGGTTATACAAAGCTTTATCTTTCTGGAAACGGATTTCAGATATCCAGATGTGGACACAGGACATATTGTACCCATAATTATCCATTGTCACTATGTTTCTCATAAATTTTCAAATACCTTGTGGCTACAGAGACAAAAGAGGTGAAAAAGCTTATCTTCCCCTCTGAAGATTTGTCATTATTTTGCAGCTGAACTATTGCCCCAGGCAATGTATATAGCAGTCTTATACAGGTCCCATGCACATTGTAGTCTATCACAATTGTGTCAGTGTGTCAGTTCATATAATTTTACAACAACAAAAAAATATGTAGTCCACTTCTTAATTAGAACTAAAGAAATAGATAAAAGCAACATCACTAACCTTTTATCGTCTTCTCCAAGTACTTTTTTGAAAGGCTGGTCTTAAAAAACTTTGCCATCTGACTTGACTGGAAATGTCTCTCAGGTGTTTTCACATTTTCCATACGTCTTCAGACACAGCTTGTTTAAGGACACCAAGGTTTTATTGCATTGTAATTACTTTTGCCTAATAATTGTTGGATATCATTTTAAATTAATTGTATTACATTACTTACATTTTGAGACACAGATACAGCTACACCAAGATATCACAAAATAGACTGTTAATACTTTTTCCAGAAAGCTGTAGAATAACTTGCTTGTAACTGGAAATAGCCTTCACAAGTTTCATGTATGATCCAGACTGTAGATAATATGCAGACTGACATCATTTTACTATTTATTAGCTCAGTGACACTGATATAAAAATAAATAACATTCGTTTAAAACCAACTGCTCATCTATAGATACAAAGAAAATTCCATCCTAAAGACATTAGATGAGTATGTCACCTTTTTTATTGAAAGAGATGAAAATTAAAGTCTTTATCTTGAATGCTTTGAGTAATATCTCCATTGTGGATAATACCAGATCTGCACTTGGTCACATACTGGATGCATATATAAGAATTGGTTTCAGTGAATAATAATGCATGTAGAAGAAATAGCAGAGAAACAATCCAGTTATCATGCATATTATATGTTATGAATTTGAAGTATTCAAATCCAATTTAGTTTGCTCTTTGTCTTTCAAAAGTTTTGGTACCAAGCAGCTAAAACTGAAATTGGTTCATTGGCTTGTATGTGACTGAGTGCTGGTTTTAGTCTTCTCCATAATGGAGATGTTAAATTTTTCTATCATTCAGTATGGGTTGCATTCATAGTTAGCACAGGTTAACATTCCATATGGGTTGAATTCATAGTTAGCACTGGCTAACATTCAATATGGGTTGCATTCATAGTTACCATGGGCTAACATTCAATATGGGTTGCATTCACAGTTAGCATGGGCTAACATTCAGTATGGGTTGCATTCATTATTAACAAGGGCTAACATTCAGTATGGGTTGCATTCATAGTTAGCACAGGCTAACATTCAATATGGGTTAATAATAATGATGATAATAATAATAATAATAATAATAATAATAAAGACTTTATTTAGAGAAGGTAACTCAATTAGTTATAGAACTAATCTACCTTGAGGCCTTCTATCAGTTATGTACAATATATACAGTATATACAACATGATGTGAAGAATATGGCTTGACACTAAATAATTAAGTGAGCCTGGAACACATGCACAGGCATCTGTGAATACATAACATAAACATATATAAAATATCATCCTGCATTGAAAAATTCAACTGTGAAAATGAAGCAAAATTATAGAGAAGCAGGCGGTATTTATTGTACTAGAACTGTTCAATTTTCTAAAGATTTCATCCATTTGAGACACTGATTATGAAAAGAAGAAATGCTAGGAGCCTGCCTTATGTCACTGGGAATGTTGTTCCATACCAGTGGACCTGTATATTGAAAACTTTTTTTTAAACAATTCCTTCTTTGGCCTTGGTATCATGTAATTTTTGCTTCTTATGTACCTTAAATTTGGAGTACCATCAGCATCTCTTTGGTGAAAGATATTGCTTAGATAGACAGGAATGGCTTTTCTGGATACTTTATACATCAGTTTGGCCTTTCTAATATTCTTTCATGTATTGTTAAAACCTTTGTATTATTCATTGCATCCTGGAAACTGTCTATACATTGATCTAGAATTAAATGGCAAGCCCTCTTTTTGAGTCTTAAAAGTGTTGCTATGTTTGAATTAGAGTTATTACCCCAAATTACATTACAATAGTCCAGATATGGCTGAACATAACTTTTATAAAAGATGGCCCTATACTGAAGAGGAATGTATGTTTTGATTTTCCTCAGTAGCCAGAGATAAAAATTAACCTTTTTAGAAATGCGTTTAATGTGAATAGACCAGGTAAGATTGTTATCTATGAATACACCAGGAATTTTATCCTGAGAGATCATGTTAAGTCTCACTTTGTCAAATAAAACCTGGAGTTTGTCGCTATCTAGCCTTGCTTGTTTTTGTTGCATTGTAACTAGTAGGGCTTTCGTTTTTTTCTGTATTTATGATCATACTGTTTTCCTTGCACCATACTTGAAGTCTGTTGAGAGCATCCTGTAAGTTATTTTCAAGTACCATTTTGGTGTTACCCATCTCAAACAGTGTAGTATCATCTGCATAGAGTCAGTGGAAGAAATTGAAGTTCCAATCTTAAAAGGTAACTCATTGTTAAATAGAATGAATAACAGAGGTCCAAGGCTAGAGCCCTGTGGTACTCCACAATTAATATTTTTACTTTCAGAAAGTTGACCATTTAAAGATACTTTTTGCACTCTATCAGTTAAGTAATAAGTAAACCAGTTTAGGGAGTTTTCACTGCATTGATAGATTTTTAGCTTTTCAAGCAAAATTTCATGGTCTACAAGATCAAAAGCTTTACGAAAATCAACCATAATAGTGCCTACCATTTTCTCCTTGATCTAATGCTTATCAATCAAAGATACAAGTGCAGTTTCACAGGAGTGATTCTGTCGAAAGCCAGACTGATTATCATGAATAAGATCATAAGTGTTCAAATAGTTGAGAAAAGAATCATGTACATGTTTTTCTAGTAATTTGGAGAGACAAGGAGAGATAGAGATGGGTCTGTAGTTATTTACATCATCTTTTGTTCCAGCTTTATGCAATGGTGTAACCTTGGCAGTTTTCAATGTTTGTGGAAATTGATTAGACCTAATACTTTCATTGCAAATGAAAGCTATACTCTCTACAATTGCAGGTGCAGCTACCTTTAGTAGTCTTGGTCCAATCATATCAAGTCCTGTAGCTTGACAATCATCCATTTGTTTAATATATTTCAACACAAATTCTGGACTCATTTCAGGAATTTGAAACTTTATATTGTTTGGTAGTTTTTTAGCACAAAAATGTTTGAGTTCCAGATGATCAGATGAAGTTCTGGGTTCTTTAAGGTTTTCAGCAATTTGAACAAAAAAGTCATTAAAAATATTTGAGATGTCAGTTGGATTATCGATATAAATGCCCTCATGATTGAGGGATAAAATTTCACTTTTACTCTTACATTTGCCTGCATCAAACTCTATAAACACTTTCCAAATAGCTTTCAGGTTATTTTGGTTTTCATCCAGCACTTTTTTGTAGTGCGCTTGTTTGGCTTGACGTTTCATTTTATTAACTTTATTCCTCCAGTCTCTATATTCAGTTTGATTTCCTACTGATTTTAGTTGGTCTCTTTGCTTTATTGCTTCTAAAATTTCTGGGGAGATCCAGCCTGGCTGGTGGTCTTTCTTTATCATGTGTGTTTTTAAAGGGGCATGTTTGTTCACTGATGAACAGATCTGTCCAAGTATCTAAAATATCATCAGTATCTTTAAAGATTTGGAATGTATTCCATAAAATCTATTTCAGATCTTCCATGGATTTAACAGTATTAAAGTTTTGAAAAGGTCTATAAGTAATGGATTCATGGATATTATTTTTTTTTTATTTGCCATTGACTTTATATGTTAGAAAAATTGCAAAGTGGTCACTTATACCAATCTTTGGAACCATTACTTCCAAAACATTTTCTTTTATATTGGTATAAGTATGATCTATAAGTGTTTTAGAGATAGATGTTATTCTGGTGGGTTCATTTGCTAGTTGCTCGATACCTAACGAAGCAATAAAATTGATCCAATTCACTTTTATTTGATCATTGAGAAGGTCTCTATTTGTATCGCCTAGAATGTAAAATTCTTTCTCCTCGTTTGAAATTTTATCTACTTGAAGTTCAAAATATTCACACCAATCAGCATGTGATGTTGGTGGTCTGTACACAAAACCTACTAAGTAGGGCTTAGCTTTTTCTGGAGTGATCTGTAGCCAAATGGATTCTATTTCCTGTATTTCTAGGTCTTCTCGATTTTTAGAAATAGTACCAGTTCTAACATACACAAGGAGCCCACCACCGCCTACTTTCCTATCCTTTCGATAAGGTTTGTCATAGCCATTGATATACAAGAAATTTTCACCCTGATTTTCTGTTAACATTGTTTCCGAGAGTCAAAATAAATGGATATTATTATTTGGATAGGTTAGCAGTAAGTTCACTTGATCGATCTTTCCACGAAAACCCTGAATTTTTAAATGACCTGTGTGTAAACCCTTACTAGAAACTTCTAAATTCATGAGATTAACATCAATGCTATTAGAGATACTCAAGGAGACATTAAAAGTATTAAAACTGTTCACAATGATCATTGTTACAACTGTCATTACTGTATAAAAAATTAGTTTTTCTACAACTGCATTTTCTACTTTTATAATCATTGTATAAATCTGAACTAACAGTCATATTTGAATATGTACAAATAGCTGGTAAGTTTCCACATTCAGAACATCCATCAGCAAGGGGATCAAATATGTTTTGAGGAGGGATGCATGGTGTGTATGACAGACCTTGATAGACAGATTGGTCCTCTCACTGAATAGAGTCTTCCTGTGGAGTTGAGATGGCCTCATTGCCTTTTTCCTATTCTATAAATCTAGTGTGAGTTTTGGCTTTGTGTCCAAAGCTACCACACTGATAGCATTGTATTGGCTGTCTATGCCTGCATTCCTGTGCTGTATATCACATCCTAAGGTGTACTGACTGTATTGATATGGCTGACCATATTGTCTGATGCTGTTTTGACCTACATTGGGTTTATAGGGACGGATGAAGTTTGTAATGTGGCTAGAAGACCAGACTACACGAATAACTGCATTTATATTTTTTGCCAGCTTTTCCACCCCATTGGTAGACAGGTGGATATTATCTCATTTTCCAAATAAATGTTGCATCATTTGTCCCTCTTTGTCCAGGAAACTCAAGTAATTGTAAACAATATCACACTTCCACTCACTTGCCAGTCTTTGGATGACTTCATTGATATCTAGCACACCACAGTCTCCCCTGGGGGCCATTTCACACAATGCAACGTGACAGCTTTGATTTTGCTTATGGATGTGTGTAAGTAATTGGTCATACAGTTCTTCAAAAAGTTCTAGATCAGTCCCTTCACTGGCATTCTTCCCTCCAATATAGAGGACTATTTTAGTAAACATGGAGAGATCATATATTTTTATCTCTTCCAGTATTGTCTGTACTTTGGCACCTGAAATGGCATGCTTTTTAACACAGTGCCTCAGCCCTCTGTTGTTAATTCCATGTAAAATGCAACTACCAATAAGGAGGATGTTATCTCTGCTGGTAGAAGGCAAAGTATTATGCTTACTTTGTGTTGATGTCATTAGTCTGTATGGTGCTTTATTATTCTTTATCAGTTATGGCTGAGTCAGTGGCAGAGTTGGAAAACTGCATTGGGTTTTCTTTTGGCAATACTTCAGGTGTCTGTACACTTTTACATAGAGTAATAGGTTTAGGACCAATGGTTTGTGAATGTCTGCTGATAGTCAAAGGTTTCTCTCTCTGGGCAGCTAATTTAACCTTCTCATTTATTAGCTTGTCAATCTGTTTTTGCATCTTGCCCACTTGCTTCTGGAGTGCTTGTATAACAGTCAGCAACAGGTCAGTATTACACATACATGGAGAGTGCTGTCTATGATCTCTAGTAGGGCCCTCATAGTATTACACATACATGGAGAGTGCTGTCTATGATCTCTAGTAGGGCCCTCATAGTATTACACATACATGGAGAGTGCTGTCTATGATCTCTAGTAAGGCCCTCAGAGTATTACACATACATGCAGAGTGCTGTCTGTGATCTCTAGTAAGGCCCCCAGAGTATTACACATACATGGAGAGTGCTGTCTATGATCTCTAGTAGGGCCCTCATAGTATTACACATACATGGAGAGTGCTGTCTATGATCTCTAGTAGGGCCCTCATAGTATTACACATACATGAAGAGTGCTGTCTATGATCTCTA
>JAECUM010008318.1:0-108251 GCA_016617855.1 Megalonaias nervosa | reverse complement strand
CAGATCTGCAGTTGCATAATGTACCAGTAGATCTAGATCTGTGCAGCTTGTTAGGAGTAATCAGTAGAATAAGCAACATAAATTCAGATCTGTTAGAGCATTATGTGCTGGTAGATCAGGGTCTATGTTGTTTTAGTTATAAGCAAGTATACGCTGTGTATTGTGCAAATAAGCAAATGTATTTATTCTGTAATGAATGTAAACAGGCACAGTGGTCATTCTCCTATAAGGCCCCACAAGAGATAAGTCACACCATTCACCCATCTTCCTATAAAATGCCAACTACCTCATCAAGTACCAAAGACAATACTACATATTTACAATTTTGTCGTCTCAGAAGAAGCCACCCTCTAATAAGGTAATCACTGTATGGAGGTGGGATGATATTATATGGGGGAAACCACTGTGGTGGTTATACACCTTATTTATTTGCTTATAAGTCGAGTTAAATTGCAAACAACAAAGATCCTGATCTGCCATAGCATATTGTGCCTGCTGATCTGGGTCCATATTTGTTCTACTGATTACTCATAACTAGCTACACAGACCTAGATCCACTGGTGTATTATTCGAAGGCAGATCTGTCTCTGTGTAGGTTGCAGTTGGACTTTACTTACAACTATGTATATATGGTAATTGGTCTACAGAAAAAGTTGTATTAAAAACAACAGTATATATAAAATAAAAACAGTCCATTTTAAATGTAAACAGGACAGTTACAGCATAAGCACTGAGTTGCACCTATTAATGACCTATAAAACAATCTGTGCCTTTTGAAATACCCATAACTTCTCAAGAGTGTCATGCATGAGGGTATTATTATGCCCTCAGTCTGTCTATCCATTACTACATATCTTGGATAGATGATCATATTAACATGGAGTTGACATAATGATTAAACCTGGAACCATAGAGATGCAGAGCAAGTGTGTAGCTGCTGCATTATTCAATGCCATGATGGCAAAATGGAACTGGCTTTGAGTACACCTGGTTTCTTTCTGGAATTATGGGATATTAAAACTAGAATTTTTGCATCTGAATATTGTTACTATAGATACAGTAAAACTTGGGTAATAAAAACGTAAATCATTTGCATATCATTCACCACTTGAATGAGTTGTTTGGGTCCTGAAATATATCATTTATTTGCCTGTAATCCACAAAGACTCAAATTGATCATAAACTGAAGCAAAATATATGGCTCTGCAATACTTCTAGTTTTGGTAGTTTTCACTCTAATTATTTTATTAATTGTAATACATATTTCTTAATATGTTGTCAGTTTCTGAAAATTGTTCATTTGAAAGCTGAACAAAATATTTTATAGCCTTGCTTTCACATTTTATTTAAATGCTAAAAAAATGGACTAATATTTTGTGCTTTTTATAAGTATATCAGTAACATTATTTTTTCTCTCTCTATCTCAGACTACCATGTCCAGCTTGATATTGATATGTGGTGACCATGGAATGAGTGACCAGGGCAGTCATGGAGGAGCATCAGTCAGTGAGGTGACTGTACCTGCAGTCTTCCTTAGTCCAAGCTTCAGTAACATTCTAGGTAGTACGTACAATTTTCTTTTTTAAAGATACATGCAAAAATTGTAAAAGATCAATGTTATTTAACTTACCAGTGACCAGTTATGAATTCTAGTTCATATGCCAATTTAAAGTGAATGCTATCTGATCAGTTCAAAACTGGTCACTCAAATGATTTTGAATCTGAAATTAAATTTTTCTGTAGAGTATTGTTAGCTCCGAATTGAAGGGTGGAGAAAGGAAAAGAGTGTGCTTTTATTGCAAATAATGTTGTGCACATTCTCAAAAAATGTTAAGTCGCTGTAGTTTATTTTTATCAAAAGTTTCAAAACAGTTTTTTTTATAAACAAAATAAAAGAAACACCCAGAATGCAGCACTTGAGACACAGAACAAGGTCAAGAGCATTCTTCCAATTTTCTTGTAATGGCAGAGAAAATGAAATTATCATTATATAATATAGTCAAGCAAATTATGACAAACATGACTATTTTCCTACTTTTATTTGCATTTTATAATATACAAGGTACCGCTTTTTTGTTACAAAGCAGAGGTTCAAACTATGACATTTACAGGGAATTGTGAATTATTGGCAAATGTTTATGACTTTAAAGTTGTGCTCTTGACATTTCATTGGATACATGTGCTCAGTCTGAGATTTTCTCTTTTGTATTTTCTTTTGTTCCAGAGAGTTCTCAGGGTGAGATAATTCAGCAGATTGACCTTCCACCAACACTCAGTGTCCTTTTGGGAATACCGATTCCAAAGAACAACCTAGGAAGTGTTGTTACAAGCACACTCATTGGTTACAGTAAAGAGGAAGTCCTTTGGTCCCTTCACAGTAATGCAGAGCAGATTGTCAAATTGTTTAAAGCTAACTTTGAAAACTATGACACAGGTATGCCAGTGAAATATTGGTTGATTTATGATAGTTTCTGTGGTCACTTTATTACATTTGTTGTCTTTAGACTGGGGTAGAAATGTTTTGTTTTATTTTGTTATTGGCAAGTCAGATTTCATCAGTATGTTACACATTTGAGTATTTTTTACAATATGATTGGAGAAAAGGCCCATAAAATAGAACAGATGTAATTTACATATGTTCACGAGACATTCATTTAAAACTTTGTTACAAATTGTTCACTCTTCATACGTTGATTATCTTCACAGAGTTGAGAAGTTTATACACGTATTCAGTAGGATCATTTTCCAAAAGCTGTGTGCTTTATTTGATCAAAAATCGTCCTAGACTTAATTTAATTTCTGCTATAACCTGACTGGTCATAGGGGTGCCACTGATGACTTTGTGACAATCTCCCTCCATTTGACCCTGTTCTCCAATGTTCTTTTGGACTTTGCAGAGTCCTTGCCTGTCCACTCTTTTGATATTATCTTCCCATCTCTTCTTCTGTCTGCCTTGTTTTCTATTTCCTCTCTCTGTGCCCTGTAGGATTGTCTTTGACAGGCCAGCTAAGTGTGAGACATGACCATTCCATATTAGTTTGCATTTCTTTCTGATTGCACCATGGATTCTAATGTTCACCTCCTCATTAGAGATGTGTTGTAAGTATGAGATGTTCAGGATCCTTCGATAACATCTCGTTTCTAAGGCATGTATTCTTTTGTCTAGTTCTTCTGTCAGGACCCATGTCATGCATACAGGAATACGGACATGCACAAGCTTGATCTAGGACCCAAGCGTTATGTTGCTGTTCTTCCAAATAGGCTTCAGCCTAGCCAGTGCTGTTGTCTGTGAAATTCTGGAAAGAACCTTAGGTTTTGAACCTTCATTAGAGGTGATAACACCTAGGTACTTGAAGCTTGTCATTGTGCCCAGCATCTGTTCATTCACTATTATTCCTTTTGGATGCCTCTTGGATTGTTTGTCATTAGCTTGGTCTTTTCAGCAAAGGTTTCCAGTTCTTGTTCATCTCCTGCTAAGCCATCAATATTGTCAGCCAATCACAGGCCAGTGGTTGTTCTGTCTCCAACACCGACACTGCCCTCATGGTCTTCCAAGGCATTGGACATGATCCTTTCCAGGTAGATGTTGAAGAGAGTATGTGGAAGGATGCAGTCTTGTCTGACTCCGACTGTGGTTCTGAACTGATATCCTATATTGCCATTGATGAGAACTGCACTAGTCACCTCATCATACCGGTTTTCTATATGCTGATTAGTTTGGCATTTATGCTGTATATCCACATGATGGCCCACAAAACTGCATGCCATCCATACCTTGTTAAAAGCCTTCTTGAAGTCAATGAAGACATGATAGAGGTCCTGTTGATGCTGCAAATAATTTTCACAACGGATTTTATGACTGAAGATCTGTTCTTTAGTGGTACATCCTGCTCTGAAACCTGCCTGTTCTTCAGAAATGATGTGCTCTGCTTGGGTTTTCAATTTGTTGAGGATGATATTAAGCATAACTTGCTTGGATGACTGATGAGACTGATTGTTCAGTTGTTCTGGCATATCTACAGATTACCTTTCTTAGGAAGAGTGATAATCAGAGACTGGGTCCATTGGGTAGGCCATTCTCCTGCTTGCCAGATTTTGTTGCAGATTGTTGTGAGAACATCTATCATGGAGGTTCCTCCTGCTTGAACAAGTTCTGCTGGTACATTGTCTACTCCAGCTGATTTCCCTTTCTTTAGTGTGTTTACTGCAGCCTCTACTTCTTCCCTGAAGATCAGGTGCTCAACCTTTGTTGTGGTCAGTGGGAAGTTTAGTAAAGCTTGGTCTTCAGAAGTCTTCTGGTTGTAAAGCTCTGAGCAGTATTCTGTCCACCTGTTAAGAATCTCTTGGTCTTCTGTGAGACTCTTACCAACCATGTCCAGGATCATGGTAGATCTTCCCAGTTTCTCTGTTGTCAGGTCTTTCACCAACTAGTATGCCATTTTGCTGTTATTTTTGTTCGGGCTTTTCTTGATTTCCTTACATGGGTTCGCTAACCAGCTCTTCTTCACTCTCTTTAAGCTTTTCTTAATCCTGTTGTTAATCTCCCTGTATTATTTTGCTCCTTCATGGTCTCCCCACTTTCTCCTCAGTTTTCTTTTCACATCACAGGGGTTGAGGATATTTGCTTTGACCCAAAGCTACTTTATCATATGATGCTTGCCAAGGATCTCATTTGCTGTGCTTATTACTGCTGATTTGAAGGTGGTGATGAAGGAGTCTAGGTTTATTTCTTCAGCACCCTGAATTATGAGTGGTACTAATTTGCCATCAATCAATGCTTCCGATGCATGTGACATGTATGGATCTTTAAGGTTTTAAAGTTCAAGCATGATCCTAACCTGTCTTGGCTTCCTGGTCTTCCTCAGATGAAGTTTGGTAGTCATTATCAGTAAGTCATAGTCACTTCCTGTTTCAGCTCCTGGGAAGCTAGGTGTTCTTGAAATGTTGACACAAGACAGGAAGTGTTTCCTCACCAAGATGTAGTCAATCTGGTTGAGAAGTTTTCCATTTGGACTGTGCCAAGTCCATCTTCTAGATAGTTTTTGGGGGCCAAGGGTGTTCGTTAGCACTAGGTTATTGTAGTTGGCGTAGTTCAGGAGGTTGGTTCCTCTCATTAGTTTGTTGATTACAGTATGGACCACAAACTTCTTGCCAGTCTGCCTGTGCATCTTCTCCTACCATGGCATTCCACTCTCCTAGAATAACTAGAATATCCTTCTTGGGTGTCTGGTCAATTAGAGTTTGAAGCTGGTAATAGAATGCATCTGCTTCCTGGTCATCTTGGTTAGATGTTGGGGCATAAATTTTGAACGGAGATGCCATCATACAGATGGTAATCATCCAGTTAGACACTGGTCAGCAACCTATAATTACACTCACAATGTCCTTATGTATCATAAATCTGACTCCATGCTCATGCTTTTAAAGTAAATCACGTGTCCTTCATCTGTTGATCTCTCTCCAAAATTCTTCCATTGCATCTCGCAGAGTCTAAAGATGTGCCATTGATATCTTCCCATCTCCCATCTCATGGCTTAGATCCTCACATTTAGCTTCTGATCTTAATGTCCTAACATTCAAAGTTCCAATGGTGATGTTATCTTTTTGTTGGTAGCTGCACTAGTAACATACTTATTACCTCCGTCCTGGTGCCCAGCATATGGCACAGTCATTGGTAACCCAGGCTGCAACTGATCCTGTAAAAGAACTCTATCTTTGTCATTTAGTCACCTCTGGTGTATCATTGGCAGCTGCAATCAGATGGAGCCCATCCCTCTCCAGGAATTAGACCACAGCCGATATCCATGTTACTGTATGGCTTGCCCTGGTCTTGAACATGTGGACATTGAGTTCATCTTAGAACCCCTCCACCCTGGCTGTTGACTTTAACTTGGAAGACTGGGAAATACATTATGTAATGTAGGTTGCCTACTAACATTGGCATAAAGGGTAGTGAAAGGGCAGATAAAGCAGCCATAGCTCCTCAACAGTCACATGTTTCCAAATGGAAGATCCATATACTTACTTCAGATATTCTATTTATCAACTAGGTCTTCATAATAATGTTTAACAGTGATGGCTTGAACATTTTCTTTCAAGGCAATGACGTATTATAACTTGTTTTCTTCAATATGCATCTCTATAACTGTTTCAAACTCAATGAATTGGATTCTTCCACTTCCTATTCTTTACCTATACAAATTAGCTTAAATGAGCTCTCCCACAGCAGTGTTCAAAGGACTTGACATAGCATCATCCTACTATTCTCAGCCAGTTAAGTAATCTGGGAAATGGTGCTTGGTTATCTCTATTAATGCTATACCTTTTAATTAACTCCATGATAAAAACTGTCTTTTGGATAGTTTTACATGGGTTCTAAGCGAACTGTTTACTGTTTATAGAGACTACATGCTTCAGGTATGAATAATGGTAGTCCAAAGACCTTTTTTCCTAAGATTATTGAAAATCTTGTTTATCAAAACACGACTGTGTTGGTGGGTTTGTGAGTCAAAAATTGTGTTTTTCATGTGATGAGTCATGTTGTGGCAGGAAATCTTCTGGCTCAGGCTTCATTTACCTCCTTGGGAGCCAGCAAATGTTGATAATGGGAACTCAAAGAACATTTATGATCCCAATATTACCAATGTTTTGTTTGCAGATGGAAGCTTTGAGTTGTACAATTTGGCTGTTCAAGAGCACTCTGATTGGCTGGATGAGATGAAGTCACATGGTGACAGCCCAGCTGTTGATGAGAAAGGTAGATCCATTACACACAGGTACAAACTGGCGATCCAAACCATGACAGCCCACATCTCCAGCAGCCTCACCATGTATGATATGTACAGCATGATTACAGCAGTAGTATTGCTATGGTTGGTGAGTTCTCAGATGTATAACTGTATTGTTCTAAGACGCTGAATTGTTTATGCTGTAGTCCTAAATGATGAACTGCCATAACACTTGCTTATAAGTCAAGTCCAACTTCAAATAGCACAGACCCTGATCTGCCATTGCATAATTTTCTGGCAGATCAGGGTCTGTGCTGTTTGTGCTACTGATTGTTCCTAACAAACATTCTCCCAGATCTGCTGGTGCATTATGTAATGGCAAATCTGGATCAGTGCATTTCTATTTGAGCTTGACATATAAGTGAGTATATATGGTAATCAAGGAAAGGAATTTATTTTTTTCCCATGTTTTGAATTAGAGGAACACAGAATACTGTGAATTAACCTTTTTCATGGGTTTTGATTTTTGTGGTTGTACAAGAAATGACATTTTCATCAATACTTAAATTTGTGGATTAACGAGGAAATCTTATTGTTTCCACAAACGGATCATGGTTCATTTGGTCTTTGAATTTGTAAATTGCAGCAGCAGTGCTCATAAAATCTAATAACACAATTTCCTGGGCCCCTCTAATTTCAGATTCGACCTCTCCTATCATCTAAGTGAATTGCCCATTGGGCTTGTCCAAAAAAATGTAATTAATTTAATCACAGGCCTTTAAAAATCTGTCACTTTGGTGGTAAGAAAATGTTAGAATATCTAAGAGAAAAAAATTCTCTCTCTCTCTCTCCCTTTCTTTCTTTATATATATATATATATATATATATATATATATATATATATATATATATATATATATATATATATATATATATATATATATATATATATATATATTAGACAATGTTAACAACATATTTACTTGGTGGGTGGTGTGCAGAATAAAAGTTAGTCACTTTTTTTGATGCCATTCAAAATATAATGGAGAAAAGTCAGTGCGACTCCATTTCCAAAGTCAGTGTTGTGTATATGCTGCAGTACAGTTCGTAAGAAATTTAAGAGTTGTTGCCCATTTTAACTTGCAGCTGAATGTAATGTAGGAATAAAATCGTCTGAATGCAACAAGTCTTATGGGTGTTTAATGGACCACAATGAAAGTTGGAAAAATGTCATCATCTATAGATGCACACATCAACAATTCACTTTGCTCCAGCAAATTTTGTTAGAGTTATTGGCCTTTCTTTTTGTTTTATAGTTTAATAAGTAAGGTATGCCACAATCTAGTTAGCACCAATAGTCCTGCAGTTTTTAAAGGATTGCTATCAAACTTGGTAAATATTATATTCATCACCTGAAGATGTACATGTGGACAGATCAGTGTGCTCCTGTAATTTTTTATTAGATTTATGACCCTTTGTAACGGGGGCCCCGAGTGGTCTAAAGCGCTCTCCGTTACGGATCACTGCCATCTGACCTCTCTCTGTGTGGATTTGAGTCTCAGATTCAGCCAGTGTGATTATGTGAGAAAGCTTGCCAATAGTTTCTCGTGGATCGATGGTTCTTTCCAGGGTTTTCCCGAGTTCTTCCTCCACTGTTTATACCGGCTGCCATGTATAGCCTATCGTGTGCTGAAAAATGGCATTAAACCCTACAACAACAACAACAACAACAACAACAACAACAACAGCAACAACCCATTGTACCTTAAAACTGAATGCATTTTACACAGATCTCAGTGGATTACCATGAGATTTGGAAAATGTTATGATAATCATTTGAAGATCTGCACATTGAGCAAGTACTATTTCAACTGGTTTCTTGGAGTTATTGTCCTTTTTGACTTGTAGCCAGATGTAGTATATGACAGAATTTTGTGAATATTGTCTGTCTCTCAGTTTTCATTGTATCACCAAGAAACTTTATACATGTTATGGTGTTCATTTCCTCTCATATATGAGTTAGTGCCCTTTTGGTCCTGCAGCTGATTATAGTATAGGAAAAAAACTTGTGGGTGCAACAAGTCACTGTGAAACTTGTTACATATTATGGTCATCATCTTAAGATGCATGTATCAACAACTCACATGGTCATCATCAAATGATGCACATGCTGACAAATCTTTGTACTCCTGTCATTGCTGTAAGAGTTATTGCCCTTTTTGAGCAAACTGTTGTGAATGCAACTAACCATTGTACTATTTTCAGAATAGTTGTGCCCTTTTTAGTTGATGACTTATCTTCGTCATGGGGTCTGGGTTGGATGCAGGACAGGTGTGGGGAGAATATTTACATGAACTAATTGCTCACCATTCCTCTGTTGTTTTTTTCCCTTTAAGATGTAAATAAAGGTGCCAGTTATGAAAACATAGATAATATACAGAAATATCTGTGATCTTTTGTGGATATATTTTTCAACTGTAATTTAAAAAAGTAATAGATTATGCTCTAAAAAGGGAGCAGTTGCAATTATAACAAAATTTTGCAAAAGGAGTTGTAATTTAATTGATTACATTAAAATATACTTGGTGCAGACAGCCACATGACAAACACCATCTCATTTTTTGTGGTTTTTGTTATGGTGTCCACTCCATTGGTTGGTTTTTGTCATGTGTCACAGTCTGTACCAATGAATCACAGTTGTGCTTGATGCTTTAGCGACCTTAATAAACTAGGCATTTTGAGTGATTAGTAGTAGACTAAAAATAACTATTACCATACTTTGTAGTACTCATCCCTGGGTACTATATTATAGCTATGTTCTGGCATATGTTTAACACTTTAAATTTTTGCACTTTTCAGGTTTTGATTAAGTCTTTCTTGGCAAAAATAAAGAGACTCCCAAGAAATGAAGGATTGCAAATTTCAAGGCATTCTGTGTCATTGATGATGGTGTCAATTCCATTGGTTGGCTTTTGTCATGTGACAATCTGTACCAGCCATTCACAGGCAGAATCCTTTTTGTGTGGCGCCAATAAAGGCAGTATTTTACTACAGCTGACAATATTTGTTGGCCTTATTTTCCAGGTGGTAGTGTCACTCTCTATTGTTCTTTGCTCAGTTCATAAGGTAAGAATTGTATTTTCACATGTTCATAAAAACTCTTAATAAATGAATAAATGGAAATGTTATAACTAGTTTTCATACTCATTTTGATACATGAAGGAAATTTCAGAGTAAAAATTTAAGGCATTTTGCTGTTTTTCTTGTGATAATAAGGAAAATGATTATTAGGGTTTTTAATAAAGTTCAAAGGACTCCATAATCACTTTTAACTGTACAGCAAATTATGTGCAGATTAGATAAATTTGGAGAACGGGTTTTGTTCATAGATAGTGAAACCCATCTATAAAACTAACCACTCTGGTGGCATAGTGGTTAGAGCGTCTGCCTCGGATGCGGGAGGTCATGGGTTTGAACCCTGGCCGAGTCATACCAAAGACTTAAAAAATGGTACAGTGTACTAACGGCTGCCTCGCTTGGCGCTCAGCATTAAGAGGTTAGTGTTAGGACTGGTCGGCCTGGTGTCAGGATAATGTGACTGGGTGGGACATCATGCCACATGTCTGCAGCATGATGCCCAAGTGCTAGACATCACTATAAACTGTCACACTGCAGACATCATAGCGATATGACTGAAAAATTGTTAAAGCTACGTTAAAAATCTAAATCACACTCACACACCTTCTATAAAACTTCTAAGAGACTGCACAATTTTGTCATTTATGGACAGGCTTCCCAGAAATGTATGGAAATGTAAGAAAGGTTCATAAATGCTTTGTTTTTTTTTTATATAGGTGTCCATTGTATGTAAGTGTCCAGTATGACTGGGGTTTCTTTAGTGTAAGTGTTAGGAAGGCACTCTTGGAATAAATCTTTATACTGCACATAATTTCTTATAAACTTGAGTCCAGCTGCTGTTGTTGTTGTTGTTGTTGTTGTAGGGTTTAACGCCATTTTTCAGCACAAGATAGGCTATACATGGCGGCCAGTATAATTGGTGGAGGAAGAACCCTGGAAAACCCTGGGAAGAACCACCGAACCACGAGAAGCTACTGGCAGGCTTTCTCACGTGCCCACGTTAGCCGAGCCTGAGACTCGAACTGACGCAGACAGAGGTGAGATGGCAGTGATCCGTAACGGTGAGCGCTTTAGACCACTCGGCCACTCGGGGCCCCGAGTCCAGCTGCAAACAACATAGACCCTGATCTGCTGTAGTACAATGCACTGGTGAAGCAGGGTGTTAAAAAAATTTTATTTTGATAGGTATCTGACAGTTTTTTTTGGGAATTTAGATTTTGTATCCATGTATTTTGTCTCATTTCAAAGAGTTTTTGAGAAAAAAAGTTGTATGCTCAAGAAATCAAGGGTAGATTGCAAAAAGAATTAATTTATTTTCTTAGGCATCAGTGTTTTTGGTTGAGCTAAATGTGGGCATGTGATGTAACAAGGGATGAGATCGCTGCAGTATTGTCTAATAACGTTGTAGAAGATTAACATTACTATATTTTACTATATGATATAATTAATTAATTTATTACATATTTTCTTTGTGCAGCTTGGAACAAAGAAGAACAGTTTTTGTTGGTTTCTATTTATTGGCACAGTGTGCCACACATTCAGTCTTCTGTCGAGTTCTTTTGTGGAGGAGGAGCATCAGACCTGGTATTTCCTCACCATGACACTTCACATTCTTCTGTTGGTGAAAATATTTACCACAAAAATGATACAGAAAGCTAAAAGAAGCGAAAATGAGACATCAGGTGAAGAAAATACAGAAATCTATTCTAAGTTATCACAACAGAAAAGTCATGATAATTGTTCCAGTTATTTCCATCAGGAAAATTCAGGAGTAAATTTTTATGAAAGAAAATTTCAGCCCCCTCCAGACATTAGAGAATTTGTCAACAGTCCTAATGAAAAGGAAGAAGAAAAATATAATGAAAAAGAAAGGAAGAAAGATGATTATCTTCTCACCAGATATGCTGATCCTTTGTGCACAACTTGGAATGCTGTTTTAGGGGTCCTGGCAGTCCTAATTCTGTCTCGTGCTCTAAGAAGTCTAAACCAGACCGGAAACAAATGGCTTGATAGACCAGATATTGGGGACTGGCTTACAAAGTAACTGTCACTAGTTGGTCTTTTTTTTTGTTGCTTATTATTGTTTTATTTTTACTCTCCTTTTTCTGCTTATTTGTTGTTTTAATTTCATGAAGATCTCCAAAGCTTTAATTTCCTTTGGAGTAGAAAGTAGTCTGTACATATTCAAGTGGATTCATTTACTACATGCATTTCTTTGGATGACTTTCATTTTTGTCAGAATTGTTGTGTACAGCACAGACATTTTTAACTACTCATGCTAAGTCATGTGACTACCTCTTGTGTGTTTGTGTGAAATTTCCCATACATCACTGAATAGTCTTCATATCTGTAATCTACAGATGTGGCAACATTGCTTGAAATGTAACTTTTAAAACATTGGTTTAGTTATTCCTATAAATCCACTATAAGGTGGAGCATATTATCTAATGGTCATGTCTGTCTGTTTGTCTGTCCATTAGCAGTAACTTGAAATCTGATTCTGCTCCACATACCTTCACTAAACTTGAGCTGCAAGTAGAATACAAATAAGAATCTCAATTCAGGTGTCCATAAGTTCAAGGTATTTATCAACAACCAGGACATTCTGCATCTCGTGTCCTCCTTAAACAAAACCCCCAAAAAACTCTTGCAGATGGTTTGCTCTTAAAGATACAAAAAAGTATGTTGATTTAAGAGTTTAAAGGTTAGAGTTCAAGGTCACAAAGTGGTTTGCATGCGATAACTTGAGCTCTACTATGCAAAACTTGATCAAACCTCATGGGTCCAAACCGTTTATTGATTAAGGTATCTAGAACTGAACGGGCATGATCAATCTGGTCTGAGAAAGGGAATTTAATTTGTCAAGTACAATAAAACAAGTTTTGAGCAGCCTCTGCTATCAACGACCACCTGTCATTTATGATCCCAATTGTAATGTAAGGATCAGTTTTATTATACAAATGCACTTTCTTAAGTGGCCAACTGCATCCAGCAACCAATATTTGTAGGCAAAATATGTGTTTTGCTATGAATGACTATATTACAAAAACAGATAGAAACTCCAGTGACCTTGATTTAATCCTCTGTAAGTATGATAGCTTAGGAGGATCCATAAGCAAAGTGCAGACTGTTTCTAAACAATACTACTATGACCATATCACAGAAACAGACAAACGCTACTGATGTGTATTTAACCCTTTGAAACCACTTAAAAAGTAAATACTGTTCTAAACAAAAGTTGAGAAATGAGGCTGGTTACCAGTTTCCTAAGTACGGCAGGTCATGTAGGCAGTGTCATCTGTTATAGACTGTCAACCAGAATAAAGTACATGTTACTAGCTGCTCTTTTAGTGCCATAATCATGTGAACACCCATTGAGATTAACCATTCTTTCTCGAAAGGGAATAGTCATGTACGCACATAGTTTGAAAGTTTGCATTATTTTTTTTTGTTGTGTAAATCTGCAATATGTCAATAATGTCATAATGAGAAATCTTTTTAAAGGATTCAGTGTAGCAGGTGAGTATATATATATATATATATATATATATATATATATATATATATATACACACACACACACACACACACACATATATATATATATATATACACAAAAGACTGATCAAAACTACTGCTATTGTTATTAAAACGGATTACTCATAACATTAATACCTTGACAGTGACAGAACCTCCAATTAAAAATAACTTACAATATGGTATGAATTCTTATAATATTTCCTAAATGTACTATCAGTTTCACAGTAATCTGGAAATGATCCAAAAGTATTCTGAATGAAGGTTCTAATGTGCTTATGTGCTGGCACCACTGAAGAAACACTGTTCTAATATTCAAAAGGTTTTTTACTTCAAGGAAACTCCAATAAAAGTAGAATATCACAGATGACCTTCAATGTTTCAAAGTATTTTCATGAAACTATTAAATATCCAAGTCCTTGAATGTTTTCACAATACTCCAGAAAGGTACTGTCTTAGAATAAATGTTTTCCACTCTGCAGTTTCAATGTTCAATAAATAAACCTGAATCCTCTCATAAGTCATACAAAACTGAATTATAACTGAAGAAAGAAATGCCGCATATTTAATTTCTTTATATAACCACTATATACTCATCAAATCAATAATTCCGAATAAGACTCTAGGTATTTTAATTATTCTGTATTGTGAAATATCTTTAACAGTCAGCATCTGACTTATTTTTTTACAACTGGGCCAATCATCAGCTAAGGCAGTCATGATATCTGTAGAGTACAGATGTTCTCCTAGGATCACATGATGTTAACATGACTCTATTAAACTATTTCATGGCATACTTTGACTGAATTAGTTGTTGACATGAACTTGACAATAACCTTGATTTTTGAATGGAGAAAGTACATACATGTACTCTTCTTAAAGTACAGGCCAGTCACAGAATCAAAGAATTTTAAAAAAATGTCATTAGCCAAATGACTCAAGTAAAACTATATTATAAAAGTAATGTACATAAGACATGGATATCCATAATGGAACTATGAATAAAGAATGCATGTAATGTCAAGGTCACCATGGCCAACAAGACAGGTGGTAGGTACATGATGTACTATTTGCCGAACTCATATGATATAGCCCTTACATTTCTTCTACTAGATATTTTTTTGAGCAAATTTGTGTGTACCAGACATTGGTTATTTATTTATTGGCATCACTTTGATATTTCAAAGTCAAAAAGTCAGTTAGGGAGTCATAATCATTTTCAAACTATTTTGCAACTGTGTTTAAAAATGTTTAATATCACAAGTAATTTCTTTTATTGTCTTTTTTGTTTTAGACCAGAGAACGAAGTCTGGCTTTCTGTAACTGTCATTGTTTCGTTGGTGACAGTTCTAGCCAGTATACGGGGAGTATTATCCTGGCTGGATAGAACACTGCTTTTGATTGGTTGTTTTGGTGTCTATAGATACAGAGCTAATACAGGGGATCTTATCTTCTTTGAAACTCCTTCTTCAAAGTAAGTAGGTTTTGTGTACTGTACTGTGCTTTATATCAGCAGTGCTAAATTTTAATGCTGTTCTAAATGGATTTATTGATGAAGATAATATTTGAACATACTGTATTGTATAAAATAATAACACCATTCAGCCATTGATTTTAATATTTTTGTAATTTACTGTTTTTTTGCCTATAAATTACAGAAGGCAAGATATAACATTAATGATCTGTTCATCTGTGGACCCTTTTCATCTGTTTGCCCATAAGGTATTACTTTAGGTTGAAATATTTAAATGTCCCTATTGTGCTGTTCACATCAGTTGATTATCATCAGACTTTGCCCACAGTTGCCTTGGGTCAGGGGTGTGGGAAGGGGAGAACAGTTATCTGAATGTCAAGGAGTTTAGTGGTCAAGGTCAGAGGGGGCATTATTGAAATTTTTGGCAAGAAGTCAGTGGTGTTTTGAGACCCACTTTGAATTCATGACTATACTGTCTTTAATAAATTGTCATCATGTGCAAGAAATCTGCCATGGGGTATATGATATCTTCAGGGATTTGGGAGGTAATAATTTATATGTCAGTGTAACAGAGGCCAGTTTTTGTTGTTGCTTTTGGGGTTGGGGGTTGGTACATTTCTTTGGTTGGTTTGATGTTGTATGGTATAGCAACACAAGTAGGTTATTTAGTACCAAGGCAATAGGAGTGAAAATACCTTATCCAAAATTACACCATGTTAGCCAACCCAGTGGTAGGATCTGAACCTGCATCCTTGTGGTCACAATTCCAGCATGCTACCATTTGACCAGAGGTTCTCAAACTGTGGTATGAAGACCATAGAAAGGTTGACCATAGTTAGGTAACAGAATAATCGGTATTAGGAAAGATTGTTGAGTGGTCCACCAAGACCCTCTGCAATCATTAAGTGCTCTGCCAAGACCCTCAGCAATGTTCAAGTGGTCCATGAAAAAAATAGTTTGAGAACCACTGCACTAGACCATTGTGGCTCATGCCTACATTAGTCTCCTTTTAAGTAAAAATGCATGGTGTTTCTTTGTATAGACCTCAGACTTGAACCAGATTCATCATGTACATGAAGTATATTGTGGATAAATGATCAGAGGGCCAAAGGTCAAGACCTTGGATGAATTGATTTTTATCTTTGAGGTAAATTGTTTAAGTCATATGAAGGTTTTACTATGTTGTCAGATTTGAGACACAAGTTTAAGACAGAAGAAAATATACACTATCCATTCATGGGGTTTGAAATAGTCAGAGGTCAGTGGTGCAGGAGTTGTTTGGTCTAGTGTTTTTTTTAAGGCCATGGTGGCATTGATGTCAGCAAAACAATAGATTTACGTATTTTTTTCCACCAGTAAAGCCCAGATTAAACCACCATTATACAGTCCCATCGTACTATCAATCTGGTGCTGTTTATTATCCCATCTCCAACAAGGTTGGGAGGGGATATAGTGTTTTGCCCATTTGTTCAGGTGTTCTCATTTTCATTTGTATTTTTGTTCTTTTTGTTATGCCCTCAATGTATTGGACCCTATTTCCATGAGATACTCATGAAAAGTGGTATGTTGATTGCATCTCAAGGAGAGTTACTCATACATACAATACCAAAACTAGTTCACTGTGACCAAGTTCTCATGCTTGAGTGACTTCATATCTTCAGCGGTTTGTTCATGACACGCTCAATATCTTGTACCCTTTTTCACCTACATTTATATAAGATTTGAAAGTGCCTTAGGGAAAGTAACTCAGCCTTACCAAAACTTTGTCAGTGTGACAAAATTGTCAGGCTTGAGCAACTTGTGTATTTCCAGCTGTATTCTCAGTATCTTGGAACCAGTTTTACCTACCCTCTTACAGATTGCTATATGAATGCATCTCAAGGAGACTAACTTAATCATACCTAATGCAGGTCACTGTTGCCCATTTTCTTGCTTTAGTTTCTTTGTTACATTCCTCTCTTTCTTTGACCTTATTACATCTTGACTCCTTAAACATTGTTTTGAACATGCATTGATGAAACTTGATATGTTGATGCATCCTAATTAAGAGTATATTTTCATAACATTTCATCCACTTGGTGACTGAATCATTAGCTTAGACTGGGTGATGAGTTCAAATCCTGGCTACACCAGCCAGATTCTGTAGTCATGTTATATCTTTTTACAAGGCTGCTAACTACTATTTCCTCAGCCTCAGTCCTCCCTGCCAGTCTGTTTATTGTCATATACTTCAAATGCACCCCTTTTGGTGAGTGGATTTGTATTTAGAAGTAAATACCTTGTTATAATAAATTTTATTTCTTTAATCCAGCTAGTAGCACAAGAAATATATGAAAGCTTTAGAAGAAATTGGGTATGGTAGTGTTTTTGCTATGATTTTGAATAGGTCAGTTATGTTAGTGTCAGAAAAACAGCAACTGACATCAAAATATAATGTTTGAAACAACAATTAATCAGCAGAAAAATCATGACTGGACAATTTCTGCCCACTGACATTTATCAAGAACAATTGATATCAGAGACTTGAGTCCCAAACTGGATCCAGGATTTAAATAAATGATGTGGAATCTCCAGCAATATATAGGACTTAAGTGATATATAGGACTCCAGTTATGTATAGGACTCCAGTGATATATAGGACTCTAGTGATATATAGGGCTTTGTGGAGTACTCTAGCAAACATTTGTATGAAAATTGAGGACTAAAATCTAGCATGCACATTTTAATTAACCTCACCTATTTTTTTGAAAAATTAGAGAAGTCAGATGTTAATTAGTCTATCATCTTCACAATGTCTCATTTGAAGAATATCAGTACATATATATAGATATATCAGTACATATATATAGATATATCAGTACATATATATAGATATATCAGTACATATATATAGATATATCAGTACATATATATAGATATATCAGTACATATATATAGATATATCAGTGCATATATATAGATATATACATATATATATATAGACTTAGTGTGTTAGAAATAATATATGAGTAATATGAGGACCATTCAAATTTAAATTTAAATTTAAATTTAAATGTTTGTTGGAAGACAATGAAAGATTGTGTGTTTATGTTTAAATTCTTGCTATACTGTTCTTGCAAATGATGCAACTTCACAGACTCTTTTCCATCAGTAATTTGAGCTTCACAAATAATGAATAATCCTCGTAGTTGGGTGACAAATTATGGAAATTAAATCTATGGTAAGTGTCCATCAATTAGTTCCAAATTATAAAGTCCCATACACCTTAACTGTAATTAACTGTATACTTTATTGTATGTTAATGAAACTGCAAATACAAATGGATTTTATTTTTTTCCTCTTTTCAGAGCCACAACAGATGCCTGGCTTGTGTATGCTGTCATATTTATGTATTTCTTCAAAAGTCTTAAATCTTCATTTAAACTTCCATCCATAATATCTTCACATACCTCAGTAGGTTCAACCTCAGTAGGCACCTCCTTCACAATATAGTATACAATCACCTGACACACTGCACTGTCTGCATAGCCACTGCAAATTGGACAGTATGCAAAGTGTAGAAAATATATCTAGTCTACAGCATCAAGGTACACAACAACCTATCTTAGACACATCCTTGAGTTTACAAACTTCTGGCACACCACCCACTCTACAGAACCATGGAAGACTACAACCAAACTTTAGAATACCAGAGTGTCCACAAATTCAAGTTGTACCATGTAGTCAGCAGAGTACAGGTAGTATATACAGTCTCCAAGTGATTCACAATTGTTGGATACTAATGATGACTCTCTTGATGAGACCACACAATGTTGCTTTTGTTGCCATGGTAACAGTACAGGAGTCTTTGGTTGAAAGATATTTTTTGGGTCACATGACCTTATCAACACCCTGTCTGACATTGTACTGCCTGTGGATGGGAGAAGCAAGCTTCTTTTATCAGGTAATTGGAGACAATATAATTATTTATATTCATACAAGATGCATCTTGCTGTGTATTAAATAGACACAGCCCTGCTGTTGCATAATGAGCCAGTGGGTCAGTCTACACTATTGATTTTAATTAATGATTTCATGCAAACTGGGAAGATGTAACCCTCTAGAATATTATATAATGTTTGGACTGGGTAAAGCTGTGATACTTGTGATCTGTCACAAATTTTAATTAAGCATCTTAGAACTATTCTCAAGTTTGAATTTTTCTCGTTTCTTCTGTAGTACCTCCTCTGGACACATTTGTACTGCCAAGTAGTTTAAACCAAAATCAATAGTTTCTCAATCAGCTAATTAAAAGTTATATTGGACATAAATGTTTTGTATTAGTCCATAGAACTTCTTCAGCTTATATCACAGGTTAGAAAATTGAAGTTTATTATGTTAATCTTTGTTGAAAATCACCTTATGTTACTGTACATGGAGACAATTTCCCACCATTTAATTTTAGTTCACATGGCTATTAGGTCAAGTGAACTTAGAGTATGGTCCAGCATCCATCAACAGTTTCAAGTTTCAATTTGTTCTTAAAACCTTTAAACCAATTTCACATGAATGCTTTCAAAATTTTGAAGAATGTGCCTTGCCTTGTACATTTTTTTTAACCCCATTTTACTGAATGTTTGCAATTTGTGGGAAAGTGAGGTTATTTGGCACTGAAGGTTGTTTATTTTTGTTTTTCAGGGGGTTAAAATTTGTGTTTAAGGTTTTGATTATTACTTGCTAGATTGAACTTGGCATTTGAATTTCACTTTTATGTGTTAAATAGCATGTGCCAGGCTATATTTAATACATTTTACCCAATTATACTGTTTGTTTTGCAGATTAAAAGTACAAGCTTGAGGTTCAAGTTTGCATTTCTGGTTTGTTATATTTAGACAGTAGTTAAAGTTTGCATTCAAGGTGTGGTTAAGTACATTGTGCAGGAGCTGTGCATTTAAACGTGCTTTACTTTTGGTCAATTTCAGGGACTGTCATTTGCAATAGGGTCTTGTAATTTTGTTTGTACATCCAGATTGGAATGAACTTAAATGTAAATTACAAGTCACCATGACCTACATAGGGTCTTGTAATTTTGTTTGTACATCCAAATTGGAATGAACTTAAATGTAAATTACAAGTCACCATGACCTACATTTCATGCATCAGTGACATATTTTACATTGAGCATTTGATCATTGTCATATAACTTTGTGTGTTCATGTGACTTTGTGTTGAATACTACTACATCATCATATCAAAGTAGGTCAAAGTGGCCTGCATTTAATGTTGAGCTATATTTTTAGGTCATTTTCTAAGCAATCTTAATTTTAAGGTTATGTACTTTTGTGTGGATATCCTGATAGGTATGACATCATTCCAAAAGTAGGTCAATATGACCTTATTTTTGCTCCATATTCTCCTTCAAGTTGTTTGTTTGAATCAGGGGACATACACTATTGGCTCAACAAGTGCATGTTTGTTTATACTACCTGTTCATCTAATTCTAATATTTGCTGCAATTCCACTAAGTTAGAGAGATATTGGCTGTTTCTGAATGTCTATTCCACATTACACCCTATCAGGGTCAATTCTAGGATGCATAGTTGTGAGAGATGCACTAATTTTTTAAAAGGTCATGCTGAACAAATCAGCTAAATAATTATGTAAAACTAGCTGTACCTTTATTTCTTCTATGAATCCCTCCTCTATTCAGAAAATTTCCCCTTTATTCAGCAGTTGATTAACATTATTACTATTATGTTGATTATCTATGTATTTTGATTTCAAAATTGTTAAGTAACACTATGAGGTTTTCTGTCTGGAATATCCTCCTGACTTCCTGTCAGAGTGTATTTTTAAACATAATGGTATCTGGGTTCTCTGGGATGCTGAAATCTGCATAAAAGTATGCACATTTCATTTTTGGATGCACTAAAATTCCAAGAGTCATGTCCTACATATGCAAGCTTGTTTGAAAAATTATTATGCAATCTTTTTCAACAAAACAAGACTAGCTGACAGAAATTAGTAGATATATCTTGCTTCTGATAAAAAATACATAATGCAAAAGATACTGAGATTTGTGGAATGAATAATGGAATAGGACATTCCCATGGGCTGAAAAAAAATGAGAAAACAAAAGAACATTATTAGCTTTATGCACATGGTGTCATGGCTGTAGAAGGAATAATGTAATGGCAATCCAAGAAACATTGCATTTGCAGAGTTCATATAATGGCACCAAGACAAGGGACTGTGGATGTTTAAAACATGGAACTCTAATAAACTTGATGAAGGTGATGGAGGAAGGTCCAGAACTTAAGGATTTAGATCCAAAACCTGTTGAAGAGAAATGTGTGTTCAAAATATGAATGTAGTATGCTGTTTTGCTTAAAGATGAAATGAGAAAAGTGGAATACGGCCATTTTTTTCTTCATCCAATTGTCTTGGAAAATTGCTTTATTTGAAATAGAATTAGGCTAATAAAGTAAAACACAGAAACTAAAGTGTAACCTCTTCCTTTATTAATTCTAGCAGTACACAAAATTAAAGAATGACAGGGTAAAAGGCGTTGAGAATTGGTATCATCACAAATGGTCATAATTATCAGTTAACAACTGACTGAATTTTGCAATCTTTTATTATAATACTAAATATTTCACTGTGAATCAGCATCAGCAATCTGGTGACACAGTAAGACACTCATAATTTTCTAAATTGGGGGGAAAAGTATTGTTTTTGGGATTACAAGTTTTAGTGATGGGAGTGCAATTTTTTTCAATGAAGTAGTCCTGGACCACAACTTTCAAATTACTGGAGAACCCTGGTTATAAGGCATGAATTACAACATGAGAGGCACTATGGAATGTAGAGAAATAATCAAAGTTCTTATTTTTAATAATTTTTGTGAAATTGCCCCTTCCCACAATACTATTGTAGCTCTTGCACAACAGAATGTTATAGTAAACAGTCATCATAATATTGATTTTGTGGAACCGTGTTTACCTGAGAAGCGGATAATGACTCCAAATGGACAAGGTGCATAAAAACTCTAAATTTCCTGAGCAATGAAAATAAACCTGAATTGTAAGAAATCCTTTGTTAACTACCATTGTTCAGAAATAGCCAAAGTCACTCTACTTGTACCCCAGGAGAGGTATGATACCAGCAGTCAGCAGGGTTTTATGATGCAAAACCTTTGTAATGAAATTTTTTAAAAAAGTAATTGCTAAGCAAGATAGGATTTCTGTCTATCTGTCTGTCTTTATGTATGCATGTTTAATGATACATCTGCAGAATTTGCACTATATAATGCAAAGTTAGCAGTTGAAAATGTTTAAGTGAACAATATGGTCTTGATCAATGTTATTGGTTTGCATAGGTGTTTAGGCAAGCTAAGCACTTTTCTGACTGCTCTTTTTCAAAATTTACCCTAGGGTAATTCCAATAGCATCTCAACTGTGGATGTGTCGGCAGGTTATGTGGGTTTGATGGAGTACCAGCCTGTCCTAGTTGGAATGCTTCTCTCCCTTGCCACCTATGCTGGGCCAATTTTCTGGTTGCTGGCACTTGTTAAATACATCCATGCTCAATCCAGTTGTCCAACTGCATCACTTCAGGAGAATAAAGCCAGGTATAAATTTAGCATTTTTCAATATGATTACTGGTATGAGTCTTGTGTCAAGATAATGACATTGTGTTCTTTGCAAACAACCTTTTAAAATAGCAAACAGTTGCTAAGTATACATAAACATTGTGATGTTGAGGAACCAATGTTATGTGCATGTACACACACATATACACATACATATATACATAACCAATTACAGTGGCATAACTATCTCACCATGGGCCCCACAGCAAATTTTTGTACTGGGCTTCCCCTTACTGTCACTTTAATTTTTCCTGGATGGGCCAGGCCCCCAAGATGGCTGGGCCCCACAGCACAACTGCACCTGCTACTACGGTAGTTACGCCACTGACCAATTATATATTCTCAGATCTCCAGTTCAGCTTGGATGGTTCTTTGTTCCTAATAACACATTTAGGCTTTTTAAGCTAAGAGGTCAGGAAAGAGGTTATAATCCCTCATGTCCTAGCGTTGAGGCTTAAGTGGGTCATATGAGAAGCATACTCTGGGAAAATATCAAACAGTCCTCATGAAAATTTCAGTTTATGAAATAAGAGCAGTCTCAGCAAGACTCTAGCTTAAATGCAACATTTTGATCGGAGACAAAATTTGCTGTTGTCTGGCATACACAGTCTTCACCCTTCTCAAGCTTTTACCTCAATCATCTAGCCTCTCCAGTGACTGCAGCCCAGATGACAACCAGGTCCAGTTGATGTCAGCACAACTGCTTCATGGGTGTGGGTTTAACACTTGATGGTTTCACTTGGATTTTTCTTGGTTAGGAAAAGCCATTCTTTTCTTCTCATCCGTGCATTGTCATCATGGATTATGTTTCTGTCAGTTGTGCTGTCCTCATGTTAGGAGAGTCATTTATATTTCATATAAGAAATCCAGCCATTCTTCCCTCAAAGGGTGCCCATGGTAGAGGTTTGATGCTCATATATTTCCTATTTCTACTAACTATTCTTCTAATATTGTTATTGGGGATTGTGTTAAACAGAAAAAGGAAATTTTGTACTAAAGTATGTTTCTTCTAGCATACTTACCCAGCATTAATATTTAACACACCTCCCTACAAGTGCAAGTATCCTTGATCCATCATTCAGTAATCATCTAGTGGTAGTAAGTAGTGGTAGTGGTAATCATCTAGTGGTGGTAAGTAGTGGTAGTGTTAATCATCTAGTGATGGTAAGTAGTGGTAGTGTTAATCATCTGGTGATGGTAAGTAGTGCTAGTGGTAATCATCTAGTGGTAGTAAGTAGTGGTAGTGGTAGTGGTAATCATCTAGTGGTAGTAAGTAGTGGTAGTGGTAATCATCTAGTGATGGTAAGTAGTGGTAGTGGTAATCATCTAGTGGTAGTAAGTAGTGGTAGTGGTAATCATCTAGTGGTGGTAAGTAGTGGTAGTGGTAATCATCTAGTGGTGGTAAGTAGTGGTAGTGGTAATCATATAGTGGTAGTAAGTAGTGGTAGTGGTAATCATCTAGTGATGGTAAGTAGTGGTAGTGGTAATCATCTAGTGATGGTAAGTAGTGGTAGTGGTATTCATCTAGTGGTAGCAAGTAGTGGCAGTGGTAATCATCTAGTGGTAGTAAGTAGTCGTGGTATTCATCTAGTGGTAGTGGTAATCATCTAGTGGTAATAAGTAGTGGTAGTGGTAATCATCTAGTGATGGTAAGTAGTGGTAGTGGTAATCATCTAGTGGTAGTAAGTAGTCGTAGTGGTAATCATCTAGTGGTTGTAAGTAGTGGTAGTGGTAATCATCTAGTGATGGTAAGTAAGTGGTAATCATCTAGTGTAAGTAGTGGTAATCATCTAGTGGTATGGTAAGTAGTGGTAGTGGTATTCATCTAGTGGTAGCAAGTAGTGGTAGTGGTAATCATCTAGTGGTAGTAAGTAGTCGTGGTATTCATCTAGTGGTAGTGGTAATCATCTAGTGGTAATAAGTAGTGGTAGTGGTAATCATCTAGTGGTAGTAAGTAGTGGTAGTGGTAATCATCTAGTGGTAGTAAGTAGTGGTAGTGGTAATCATCTAGTGGTAGTAAGTAGTGGTAGTGGTATTCATCTAGTGATGGTAAGTAGTGGTAGTGGTAATCATCTAGTGGTAGTAAGTAGTGGTAGTGGTAATCATCTAGTGGTAGTAAGTAGTGGTAGTGGTAATCATCTAGTGGTTGTAAGTAGTGGTAGTGGTAATCATCTAGTGATGGTAAGTAGTGGTAGTGGTAATCATCTAGTGGTAGTAAGTAGTGGTAGTGGTAATCATCTAGTGGTATAGTAGTGGTAGTGGTAATCATCTAGTATGGTATGTAGTGGTAGTGGTAATCATCTAGTGATGGTAAGTAGTGGTAGTGGTATTCATCTAGTGGTAGCAAGTAGTGGTAGTGGTAATCATCTAGTGGTAGTAAGTAGTCATGGTATTCATCTAGTGGTAGTGGTAATCATCTAGTGGTAATAAGTAGTGGTAGTTGTAATCATCTAGTGGTAATAAGTAGTGGTAGTTGTAATCATCTAGTGGTAGTAAGTAGTGGTAGTGGTATTCATCTAGTGGTAGTAAGTAGTGGTAGTGGTAATCATCTAGTGGTAGTAAGTAGTCGTGGTATTCATCTAGTGGTAGTGGTAATCATCTAGTGGTTGTAAGTAGTGGTAGTGGTAATCATCTAGTGATGGTAAGTAGTGGTAGTGGTAATCATCTAGTGATGGTAAGTAGTGGTAGTGGTATTCATCTAGTGGTAGCAAGTAGTGGTAGTGGTAATCATCTAGTGGTAGTAAGTAGTCGTGGTATTTCATCTAGTGGTAGTGGTAATCATCTAGTGGTAATAAGTAGTGGTAGTGGTAATCATCTAGTGGTGGTAAGTAGTGGTAGTGGTAATCATCTAGTGATGGTAAGTAGTGGTAGTGGTATTCATCTAGTGGTAGCAAGTAGTGGTAGTGGTAATCATCTAGTGGTAGTAAGTAGTCATAGGTAGTGGTAATCATCTAGTGGTAGTAAGTAGTGGTAGTGGTAATCATCTAGTGGTAATAAGTAGTGGTAGTGGTAATCATCTAGTGATGGTAAGTAGTGGTAGTGGTAATCATCTAGTGGTAGTAAGTAGTGGTAGTGGTAATCATCTAGTGGTAGTAGTAGTGGTAGTGGTAATCATCTAAGTGGTAAGTAGTGGTAGTGGTAATCATCTAGTGGTAGTAAGTAGTGGTAGTGGTAATCATCTAGTGGTAGTAAGTAGTCATGGTATTGATCTAGTGGTAGTGGTAATCATCTAGTGGTAATAAGTAGTGGTAGTGGTAATCATCTAGTGATGGTAAGTAGTGCTAGTGGTAATCATCTAGTGGTAGTAAGTAGTGGTAGCGGTAATCATCTAGTGGTAGTAAGTAGTGGTAGTGGTATTCATCTAGTGGTAGTAAGTAGTGGTAGTGGTAATCATCTAGTGGTAGTAAGTAGTGGTAGTGGTAATCATCTAGTGATAGTAAGTAGTGGTAGTGGTAATCATCTAGTGGTTGTAAGTAGTGGTAGTGGTAATCATCTAGTGATGGTAAGTAGTGGTAGTGGTAATCATCTAGTGGTAGTAAGTAGTGGTAGTGGTAATCATCTAGTGGTAATAAGTAGTGGTAGTGGTATTCATCTTGTGGTAGTAAGTAGTGGTAGTGGTAATCATCTAGTGGTGGTAAGTAGTGGTAGTGGTAATCATCTAGTGGTGGTATGTAGTGGTAGTGGTAATCATCTAGTGGTAGTAAGTAGTGGTAGTGGTATTCATCTAGTGGTAGTAAGTAGTGGTAGTGGTAATCATCTAGTGGTGGTAAGTAGTGGTAGTGGTAATCATCTAGTGGTGGTATGTAGTGGTAGTGGTAATCATCTAGTGGTAGTAAGTAGTGGTAGTGGTATTCATCTAGTGGTAGTAAGTAGTGGTAGTGGTAATCATCTAGCGGAGAAAATGGATAAGAGTTTATTCTCTTTGTCTATATGGTACAGCAGAATTTTCAGCTTTCTGGGATTGTTGGATTCAAGAGGTAGCCGAGTTTATTTTCTATCATTGTTCTGATCAGGTAAATATTCTCCAAGAAAAAGAATTTACAGAAAATGTACGCTCTATCCATTATATTCTCTTTCAGGTTTGGAAAGGAATTTACTAAGGTGGTGCACACCCTGATCTTGACCCGAGCCCTGCCCCTGGCAGCATACACAGTCCTAGTCACGGCCCAGAGATATCATCTGTTTGTTTGGACCGTCTTCTCACCTAAACTCCTCTATGAGGGAATGTTTACTGTTGTCATTGCCATCTTTTCCTTTATGGTTTTGCTTATTTGTCAGTAACAATAACTTATCACGTTTAGAAATGTTGTGTCCAATTATCAATCCTAATTAGCTATTTTAATGGTCGGTCTTCTTTTATTATAACTGAAGAAAATGTAGGGTTTATGTGATTCTTACCATCTGTACATGCACAATTAATGTTGTGCAATTCCTCCTATACCATTTAAGATTGATAGTTTAGGATGTGACTGAAAATATGTATGCCCAACCACAAGAGCAGTGACATAAAGTATTACCTTTGTACATATGTCCATCCATGTGTCTGTGTGCTTTCTGTCACACCTTCATCACATTAGGTCATTTCAGGCAATGGTGGGACGTCTGTGAACACATTTATTATTTCTAATCTATGCAGGCTTAGTCTTAATATGTTTCATTTAAATCACTACCAAAAATTACTGGATTTAATTATTTTGATTATGTTGAACTATTCTAGATCCACTTGCTGAGTGAAATTATCATACTTTTCCAATACTCTAGAAATCTGTGTCGCTGGCTTCAAAAATAAACAATTCTGACAATTCTTTTGCACAGTAGGAACAACCGCACCAGTGGCCTAGTGGTTAGAGTGTCCACCTTGCAGACATGCCTACTGTCCCGCATTTTGCATATTAGTTCTGCAAAATGCCCAACATTTCCTTTGCGTCCCGCAAATACGCATTTAGTGTTGAAAATCCGCAAAAGTGGGGATAAAAAATCCGCATGTCACAAAATATGCCATCACCAACCAGAACAGGAAATTATCAAATCTGCGCATGCGCGATGGTTTAAAATAGCCATTGCAAACACGTGTGTTCTGAGGCGGTTCTAATACAAAAATCTACATTCACAGATTCTTTTACATTGAGTTTACAATGAGTTGTTTTTTGATTCTGGACAAAAATTCATGGCTTCTAAAAACCAGTTGGATATCGATGAAAGTGTTTCAAAACTTGCACAAAAAAATGCTCAATGTTTTCATAAAGAATACACTGATGAGTATGAATTCTTGAAGTCAGGAAAAAATGCAGACACAAATGCTTTCTGCAACATCTGTAATTGTGAATTTTCAATAAAGTCTGGAGGAATGTTCGATACACACTGACACATTTCAGGATAAAGGCATTCCAACCTTGAAAAAGAAGTTAAGCACTCTAAGAAAATTGTTGTATTTATTGTTATTATAGGCTGGATCTAGTGCAACTTCATCGTCTATGCTTAAGTCTGATGTAATTAGAGCTGAAGTCATGTTAGTAGATATCATTACTGAACTCAATCTGCCTGTGAGTACACTGGATACATTTTCAAAGGCTTTTAAAATTATGTTTAGTGACTCTTACATTGCTAAACAATTTCATTGTGGTAGAACAAAAGGAACTGCTATTGTTAAAGAAATAGTGGCCAATACTACATTAAAATTAGTTGAAAGAATGCAGAATTGCCCGTTCACTGTTTCTGCAGATGGAAGCAATGATCAAGGAAACTTCAAGATCTTTTCTGGACTTGAATTTTGTATTTGTATTTATTGTGAATAGGTCGGTACAGGGTTTTATAAAAAAATATTTATTATAAATATGCATTACTGGTATTTAATGATGTTTTGAGAGAATTTATTATGTTTATTCACGCTAATATACTTATGTTCCTCATTTTCGTGTTCTGTCCCTCATTTTTGGTGGTGTCGTCCCTCAAAAACGTTTTCTGGGGTAGGCATGTCTGATCTTGGATGCGGGAGGTTGCTGGTTCGATCCCTGGCAGAGTCCTAACAAAGACTTATAAAAATGGTACTGACAGCTGCCTTGCTAGGTGCTCAGCATTAAGAGGTTAGTGTTAGGACTGGTCAGCCTGGTGTCAGGATAATGTGACTGGGCGGGAAATCATAATATATGTCAGCGGCATGATGCCCCAGTGCTAGACATCACTATAAACTGCCACATTACAGACATCGTAGTGATATGATTGAAAAATTGTTAAAGCTGTGTTAAAAATTCAAATCACACACACAAACATACTCTAACGTGGGTACGTGAGAAAGCCTGCCAGTAGCTTCTCGTGGGTCAGTGGTTCTTCCCGGGGTTTTCAGGGTTCTTCCTCCACCATTAATGCTGGCCGCCTTGAATAGCCTATCTTGTGCTGAAAATGGCGTTAAACCCTATAACAACAACAACAACAAACATACTCAGTAGAAACATTGGATTTAATCTATAAATTCTCAAGTTTACATCAATCAGGTGCTGGACCATCATCAAAAATTTATTGAAGAAACACAGATGCTCACTACAGTGCCTGAAAGCCGACCCAAACACAAAATGTGAACAGATGGATGGACAAGGGTGACAGTGTAGGCCCCTATCACATGTACATATGGCACACAAAATGGTCTGTTGTCGCTGTTGTTTTGGGTTTAATGCTGTTTTTCAGCCCATGATAGGCTTACATAACAGCCAGTATATATGGAAGAAGAACCTGGAAGAACCCCAAGAAGAACCACTGACTCCAAGAAACTACTGGCATGCTTTCTCACACACCCACATTCGCAGCGCTTGAGACTCAAACCTACATGGACAGAGGTGAGATGTCAGTGATCTGTAAAGGCAAGTGCCTTAGACCACTCAGCCAACCTGGGCCCCTGATATATTTGTATAAAACTTTGTACACTTGTTTCACTTGTGGCCTAGAGTGTGTTTTACTTACAAAAATTCTCATTTGAAAATGTGTGATGTTTCCTTGGAAACCAATTGGCCAGATTTAATTGTTTTTGGAGCATAACTCAAAACCTCATCTGACTTAGTATTACAAAACTTTGTGTACATATCAAGGTAGTAACCTAAGGTTGCTTTTTGCTGTCAATTATTTTCACTTTCAATCATATGCTATGGCATAACATAGAAGCCAGTTGCAGTTTGGCCCAGATATAAATGTCAATCTAGTTATACACAGAAGCCTTGTATGTTAATAATTTGGCCAGTAACAACGTTTTGGCATTGCCAAATAAATATTTATAGAGAATCTTAAATGATTTCAAATAAAATTTTTGAAACGAGTTTCAGTCTTTTGTGAGCCTTGACTTACAAATGTGAGATAAATACATCTGGATGCCTCAGTCATTTTGCCTCTCCATTGCATGATGTTAAAACATCATTGGCAATTTCATAAGGTGTTATTACGTGTTACGTATGTAAAAATTATGATATGAGTACATTAATTTGAAAAAAAGCCAACCAGTAATCATGTATTAAAATGGACCAAAATTCATTGATAAAGAACAACTAAAAATCCATTTGACCTATCAATAAATACATCAAAATAGTTGTCTAGAGTTTCTATTTTTGTGTCAAACCAGTAACAACGTTTTGGCATTGCCAAATAAATATTTATAGAGAATCTTAAATGATTTCAAATAAAATTTTTGAAACGAGTTTCAGTCTTTTGTGAGCCTTGACTTACAAATGTGAGATAAATACATCTGGATGCCTCAGTCATTTTGCCTCTCCATTGCATGATGTTAAAACATCATTGGCAATTTCATAAGGTGTTATTACGTGTTACGTATGTAAAAATTATGATATGAGTACATTAATTTGAAAAAAAGCCAACCAGTAATCATGTATTAAAATGGACCAAAATTCATTGATAAAGAACAACTAAAAATCCATTTGACCTATCAATAAATACATCAAAATAGTTGTCTAGAGTTTCTATTTTTGTGTCAAACATTTTGTAATTATTATTTTTGTGATGTAATGAAAATTTATAAAAGCTGGCCAAAATTAAGTGCTTTTGGAACATGAAGCCTATTTGATATGTTGTACGATGCAACTTGACACACATATGACAGCATTGTTGGCATTTTGTGCTAATAAGTGGTTTCCTCTTTAAAACAATTTAGTGTAATGCTGGAAATGCCATCTGCAAATGCTCAAATCTGGTCACATTATTGATCAGAATCAGCAACTGAAGTCTTAAGTCAACTAATGTTCTTCAAATTTACAATTTACTTTATATAAAAACTTGTTAATTTATGATACACTCCTGGTTTTAAGATATCCTTCATATGTGTGTGTATGTGTATATGAGTGTGTGTATATGCATATAAATATAAATAAATAAAATATATATCCTGAGGAATCCTTCTATCACCTATATAAAGGAGAAAGATTATAGATGAGTTCCTGATGTTATATTTCTTTCAAAGATATATCAAACAAATATAACAAGCAAAAATATTAGCAATAAATCAGCTGATTATTCAATGATTGTACATAATAGTCATTCTTGAAAAATAAAGATACAAAAGTGAACTTTTCAGTGGTTAAATAGCAAGCTCCATTTATAATTCAGTAATTACAAACTTCAATCATCAACACACAATGCTACACAAGCCAACTACAAAAGTGCCGACTTTGAACATCGGCATTGTATAATGAATTACTAATGACAAGTATGATTAATTAACAAAACAATTAAATATGAACACAAGTCAATTTGATTAAATCACACAATTGGCCTTAATGACAAGCAACAAGGCTAAACCTGCTTTCTTACTACTAAATTCTACACATTATGTAGTATACTAAAAAGAGGCAATACTTTTCCTTATTAATGATGGCTGGCAAACTAATATCACAACTGTCTAAAGCTTGAGGCTCAAAATCTAGAATCTTTGTGATCTGTTACAAATATGTAGGAAAAATTTTCTCATCTGGTTTAGAATTATCTGTTACCAATTAGGGACATTTTTCTTTACATCTCCTAATTTTCTTTCCTAATTTTCATAACTGGCATATAATCCACACTGAAAAAAGTGAAGAAACTCCCACTCATGCACTTTAGCTGCTACTGAATAAATTGTGTAAAACCTATGTTGCACAAACCCTTTATGCTCGGTTCGAGTTTTCCTATTTATGTATAAATAGATTTCACAATAAATTCACTTTTCAGCAAGATCTAATGTTTTGGGGAATGTAATATAGTCAATATTTGAAAAGCCATATAAATACATTTGTATTCAACAAGGGTATATTGAATTTTACAAGGTTTCTCCAGGCATAAAGATTTTAGAAAACAAGTTATGAAGATGTATCCATTTATCTTAAATAGTTGATTTGTGAAAAAATTAAAGCAAAACTAAAAATTTTAAGCAATACAAGAGCTTATTACTGGACAAAAATTTTCATATATTTCTGTATTACATATATGTTTTCCTAATAATGATGCATGCATATTAAAAGTAAAATCACTGAAAGAGAGTTTTATAAATATTAAAAATATTTTTTTCTGAACTATATAAATGGGTGTGATTTAGGCATTATTAATATACACTCAACCACTCATGGGCCCAGTATCATTGAAAATATAGTGACGGTTGCTGATAATTTTTTTAGAAATGCAAACATGCAACATGTACAAATCTGCAAAATCCTCTTTCTTAAACAGGATTAAGTTTTCAAAACAATTACAAGCAAATGGCTCTATGTAGATACAGCTATCATAATTAGACAAACCAGTCAGGCAATGTACAAATCAACATACAAATTTTTGGCAAACATTATCGTATATACTTGCCTATAAGTTGAGTCAAACTGCAATCAAAACAAAGATCCTTATCTGTTGGAGTATAATGTGCCTGCAGATAAAGGTCTATGTTGTTTTGTTCTACTGATTACTCCTATCAAACTGCACAGACCCAGATATGCTTGAAATTCATGGGTTACCAAATCTTGCGGTTTCTGTGGGCAGGCTAGACCTCAAATTTAAAGTCACAATGAAATATAAAGTAAGCTGATATTCAAATAAGCAGAACTTAATTGTTTTAATACCAACAGTATTTATAGTAGAGAAATATACAGTGAAACCCATCAAAACCAAAACCCCCAGAGATCAAATTTAATTTCAACTCTTTGAGAGGTTATTGCTTTACTGAGGATTTCACGGGTGTGATAAAGATAAAATATCCAACATAATGCATGGATCATGAATGCATATCCAACAAAATGCATGGATCATGAATGCATATCCAATATAATGCATGGATCATGAATGAATATCCAACAAATAGGATGGATCATGAATGCATATCCAACAAAATACATGGATCATGGATAATGAATGCATATACAACATAATGCATGATCATGAATGCATATCCAACATAATGCATGAATCATGAATGCATATCCAATATAATGCATGGATCATGAATGCATATCCAACAAAATGCATGGGTCATGGATTCATATCCAACAAAATGCATGGGTCATGGATAAGGAATGCATATCCAACATAACACATGGATCATAAATGCATATCCAACATAATGCATGGATAATGAATGCATATCCAACATAATGTATGGATCATGAATCATGATTGCATATACAACATAATGCATGGATCATTAATTCATATCCAGCATAATGCATGGATTGATTATAAAGGCACTATCTTATCTGCTGTTAGTCACAATTCCATACTAAATAGATTAATGTTCAAGCAATTAACATTCAGACTCAAATACAAGTCATTTAACAATGAAAATTAAAATTCACTACAATTTTTTAATTCTATTGATCACATGTACTATTCATTATTCCAGTGAGCAAGGGGAACACAAGAACAGTGTTATTACTAGCTAAATTTCATACATATAACTACGGAATAACCAATCAGTAATTAGACCTGCTTTCTAGATACCCATTTCAATCACATCCACCCTAAGTGATTCCTTTTCATGAGTGGAGATTATCAACTTTGCATTAACTGGCTTAAGGGTGAATGTTGTTGAGGCTGAGCAAGATCCCCACTGTCCTTCCATTCATTTAAAGGAGCAAGATTTTTGTCTGACTACATCCCCACTGTCCTTCCATTCATTTAAATGAACAAGATTTTTGTCTGACTACATCCCCACTGTCCTTCCATTCATTTAAATGAGCAAGATTTTTATCTGACTACATCCTCATTGTCCTTCCATTCATTTAAATAAGCAATCACCTGTGCTGAATACCACACAAGTAAGGATGATTCAAGGTCCTCATTTAATAATTTGTTGACAGAAAAATCTGGGGGGTTCCATGCATGTGAATGCCACAAAGTACAATGCTGATTTCCTTTAAATAAGAAAGAAACTCTCCTTGTGATGAGCTTTAAAGACATCAATAAGCACTACCACCTTCTTTGGCATTATTATACATTTTTGATTCTACATTTGTGCAAACGTAAGTTGGCACTGATTCAGATCTATGCATTTATACTAATTATTAGCGATGAATAATGTACCTACTCAGTGCAATCACTGCATTAGGGATTAGGCTTGCTTATTCTGATAAATGTGAAAGGAAATGATGGTATAATTTTTTTATAGTGATATATACATTGTTACTCAATATTTTATCATGTTATTTCGTGTTTGATTTATAATGACAATCCATTTTCTACAGAAATTCCTTTAACTGTTTCAATACATGAGATGATATACAATTTAAAAATCAACTGATAAATATACAATTTGTCAGAAAAAAATGTGATTTTTAAAATCAAAATATACACATCTATATATAGTAAAAAAATATAGCAAAAACTGTATAAGAGAAATATTCCAAATATAACTTCTCCAATCCAGTCTGTGAGACTGTTTTCCTAATCTACCAGATTGCATCCCAAGTTCAGCATTAAAGCATGTAAATGCATGGTATTATAGGCAATTAAAATTACCATATATACTCAAATATAAGTCAAGTCCAAGTGCAAACTGCACAGACCCAGAGCTGCTGGTGTATAATACACTGGCAAATCTGGGTCTATACAGTGGACTAGGAATAATCAGTGAAACAAACAACATATAACCTTATGTGCTGGCACATTAAGCAATATGATCAGGGTGTATGTTGCTTGCAGTTGAACTCAACTTGTATGCAAGTCTGCACTGTATTAATTTCCATCAAGTTTCTGTATTTAGTTGGTAGTCAGGATAAAGTTGGTAATGGAAGGTTTACGTAGTGGAATCCCCCTCTTGGGTATATAGGGTGTTGTCCTTGGTATCATTTTGATGCAGTCAATGATGGGACACACTGACACACACAGAGTACAGCCTGAAAAAAAAGGACAAAAATCCCAAATCATTGTAAGTCTTTTGTGTATACTACAGTTGCAACAGTACATACAATGCTGATAGATGGGTTGAACCCTGGGCAAGTCATACCAAAGACTTATAAAAATGGCACTAACAGCTGCCTGACTTGGCACCCAGCATTAAGAAATTAGTGTTAGTACTGGTTGCCCTGTTGTCAGGATGATGTGACTGGGTGGGACATGATGCTACATATCTGCGGCATGATTCCCCAGTGCTAGACATCACTGTAAACTGCCACACTGCAGACATTGTATCGATATGACTGAAAAATTGTTAAAGCTACATTAAAAATCCAACACACACACACATACAAACAATGCTGATAGAGTGAATTTATAAAACAATCACATTTTCATTAGTAAGATAATTGGAAGATATGCCCCCAGTGGGGTAGTGGGTTCAGCTGTCTTTACACTGTGTTGGTAGTCTCATTCAATCCAGACTCTTGCATGGTTCCATGAGATCACCACCATATGAAGATTTGGTAAATGCTTGGCTGATCTCTGTTGTTATTATCGGCACTTTGGTCAAAAATTGATGAAGTATTTCTCACTATCTAAGAATTTACCTAAACATGCATTCTGTAATCAGTCAAGTCAAAATTTCTATTGTAAGCTTAAAGTGATATCAATGAAGGCCATCCTGGTTTGGTTTGGTGGGTTTACCACCATTTTTTCAGCACAATATAGGCTAACAATGGTGGACAGGATATGTGGTGGGGGAAGAACCTGGGAACACCCTGGTATGAACCACCAGCCCATGGGAAGCTACTGGCAAGCTTTCTCACATTTCTCTCCTGTTGCGTCTCGCCATATGACCAAAGTGACCAAAACTTTAAAATGAGTGACTCAGCCAAGATTGCATAGGATTGGTTACAGGGTGTGATGGAACAGCCAGATGAATTAACGAAATTTAAAATGGTGACAGGAGGTAAAGTTGTTTATTCCACCTGTATTTACAAATTGTTAAACATAGGATTTGATCTGGAAAGAATCTATACATATTGCCAAATGGACCTTCAACCGACTGTAATGCAAAAACCTCAAGAAATACTAGCAAGTGTCTGAAATGCATACTGGTGTGTTGTAGACAGATCTGTCTTCACAATTTAATGAAACAGTGATATCTGATCCAAACTGTCCATCAGTCTCAACTGATTTATCAGACTAAGATAAACTGAGCTTCAAAACACATTGTCTTCACTTACAGTTTCGGTCACTACACTATGATTCAACCTTTCTAGAACCAGGAGCAAAATTACAACTAGTAACTAGTCTGTCATACTTCCAGTACTTTGTGGTAACTGTCATCCCCCATCTTAAAAAATAGTACAAAAATTTATTACTTTTACCCATTACTCTGCTGATACAAAACTACCAACCAGCCACTGCACTTCTAGGAATTTCCAAACTAGCCATTATAGGAATGTTATCGGATTTTACTAGCTGATACAGACTTGCCAATTTAGACTGGTACCCTCATTATGGTCTTGTATCTGGACTGGTATGCAAAATATGAGAAAGGCCTCCGTATGAACATTTTCAAATTTTCTTGAGAGAAGTGGAATCACGAGAGAAATCTTACCTGTACAGTCTTCTGTAACATGAGGAAGATGAGTTTCAGGATCAAACTTGATGGCCTGGTAGCCAGAGTCATTACATGTCATGTAGCACTTGCCACAGTTAATACACATCTCCTGAAAAAAAAAACAAGATGTGACATGCAAAAGATGAGTCTCGGGATCAAACATGATGGCCTGGTAACCAGTCGTCACATATCATGATATCATGGCCATGATATATACAAAGTATTATTTAAATCCACAGGTAATTCAAAGACTAACAGTAATCAAAAGAATGTCATATATGATTATACTGGGTTAGTTAAAGTCATAGGCTTTTACAGAACCTTTGAGTATAACAGTATGACCACTACTTAAAGAATATATAATGCACCAGTAATTACCTAGATCAGTCACTTTTTGAAACAAAATTTCCAGGTATTTGCCAGGTTTTTATCTGAATGAAATTGATTATTTCAAAGTTAACCTCTCATTTCATTTAATGGAATCAAAAAGCATTATGGATTGCAAAACAATCATTTTTATAATGAAATGCAGTTTCTTGAACTCTCCTACAGCAACATAATTTGACATATCACCATGTACTAAACCACAGGATGTATCACTAGAAATAAGAATAAATATTGAAATCTGCATGTAACTGATAATAATTACAAAATTAAAATGTTAACTTTGCTTAACTGCATATGCTGCATGAAGACATTTTTTACACAAATGGCTGTTTTAAATTTTGACAAGAAGCCCTTAAAATTTAGATTCCTCTGTATAAAAGAAGGACTTAATGTTTTTACAAATTCCACTTATGCAGGTCTCTGGGAAACTTTTTCCATGCACTTGTTCCTGGGACGACTGAGTTGCAAATTCATGTATACTCTTCCCAGACACCCCCTTTACTCAACAAATTACACTTATCCCTATACTACTTGTGCTCTTACTTAAAAACATTGGCACCTGATACAAGCTTGATACTAGAAGGGTTTTAAACCTGCTGTCTTCACTCTGAACATAATATTTTCCTGATCTGAACCCATTTTAGTATTTAAGTTTGTAGCAGGTGTCTGTGTATACAGTTAGGTCAGTTTTCTTTTTGACATGTTCTGGTGGCAATATCACTTTTGGAATTACTTTCTTTCCCAATTTAGGAAATGTATCTGCCCTTAAATATGCAATTCAAGTAAGTCCTTCCATATTTAGGCCTATTTCATTTTTCTTTACCTTCTGCTCTCCTAGTTGCCCCCCCCCCTTTCCATCAGGAGAAACAGATCTTAAACCCTTTAGCATAATTTTATTTACAGTCCCACCCACTTATATCGACATCACTTATGTCGACAAGCCGCGTATTTCGACAAAAAAGCAAAGTCCCGGTCCCTTGGTCTACTATTACTACCAAAATTGTCATGCTTATGTCAATGTCGAGATAAAAAATAAATGTACATGTCGACAGAAGCCCTTGGTCCCAGCTTGAACAAATCCTTTTTTTTCTGATCATTTATGTCAACAAGCTGCCAGTTCCGACCCATACTTTGTTCAACAATTAGTTGATCTTGCCGCCAGGCTTTAATTTTCCCGCCTAAGCATTTATGTCTACCAGCTGCCAGTTCCGACCCATACTTTGTTCAACAATTAGTTGATCTTGCCGCCAGGCTTTAATTTTCCCGCCTAATCATTTAAGTCGGCAAGCGGCCAGTTCCGACCTGTACTTTATTCAACAATTAGTTGATCTTGCTGCCAGGCTTTAATGTCGTGGTTGGATAAAAAAAACAGGCTTTTGTTTGGTCCTATAAAGTTGGCCTCTTGCGGCAACTTAATAAAAGCAATGAAATCTTATCGATTCTTGCATTTTCCAAAGTGATCGGTGATTAAAACAAGTTTCCTTTTTAACTTTATTTATATTTACGATGGCTACCAACGGCAGTGTAAAACGCAGACTAAATTTACAGTCTCTGGAAACTAAATATCTGGCTGTTAAGGAAGTTGAGGGTGGGCCATCTTGCAAAGATGTCTGTGAAAAATTTTCTCTTAAACATAACACCCTGTCAGGATGGATGAAAGCTGCTGAGTCTATAAAGAAAGACTACGTTGAAGGTAGCTGCGCTCCCCAAAGGAAGAAGCAGAAGACTGCTAAATTTGAAGACGTGGAGGAGGCCACGGCAAAATGGTTCAATGAAACCCACATTGCACATTCCACCTTATCCATAGATCATGATATGATCATCGAAAAAGCAAAAGAATTTGTGAAAAAACTTAGTGTGGAGAACTTCACTGCAACAAGTGGTTGGTTCAGTCGCTTTAAAGTTCGTCATAACATCGGATACAAAAGGATTTGTGGAGAAGCCAACTCAGCAGACACATCACAGCTTGATGGATGGAAAGCCCAACTTAAAGATATATTGCAGAATTATAAGTCTGAGGATATATACAATGCGGACGAAACAGCTTTATTCTTCAAGTGTACTCCAGACAAGACATACTGCATCAAAGGTCAACCATGTGTTGGTGGGAAACAGCCTGAAGACCACATCTCTGTTCTAGTCACATTGAACATGATTGGCAATGATAAAATGCCACTTTTAGGTATTGGCAAGTCTACGAAACCTCGCTGTTTTAAATATGTGCACCATCTTCCTGTGGGTTATTATGCGAACACAAAAGTTTGGATGATGTCAGACATTTTTATGGAGTGGATAAGGAAACTCGACAGAAAAATGAAAGTACAAGGAAGAAAAATTGCCTTGCTTGTGGATAATTGTTCTGCACACCCATGTGTGGACGATCTCCAACATGTCCATCTAATTTTTCTTCTGCCCAATAACATGTCACTCATACAGCCGATGGATCAAGGAATCATCCAGAATCTAAAACTACATTATCGGAAACTTCTTGCCCACAAAAAGCTGGCTGCAATTGATCAGCAAGAAGAATTTAAGGAAGATTTGCTTGGGGCTCTGTACAACTTGAGGAAAGCTTGGGGATTAGTGAAGCCAGAGACCATACTGAACTGCTTTATGCACGCTTTCTTTCCCGAAAACGAGGAATTTCATGGATTCTCCCATCAGATATCCCACATAGTCTTGAAGAAGATGGCTTATATGAAGGTATTGGAATTCTGATGGATGAGTTTGTTCGGATGGCTATTGAAACAGATGACAAGGTACAATGCCGAGCAGCTCTAGCAGATGATGACATTATTGCTGCTGTCAAAATGGATTACGTTTCAGAAGACGGCACGGAAGACAACATAATTGATACTGATGCTAATGATGAATCGGAAACACTACCTTTGCCATGTGTTTCATGCAGAGAGGCCTTTTCAATGTGCGATGGTTTGACAAGATTTTTTGCGCAATCAAACTCTTGGGTAATATTAGAAGAAGCGCATGGTCACTTGGAATAGTTGCAGCATCTTCTCCTGAAAGAACAACTATCAAGGCTCAAACAGAAGAAGCTTGCATGAAGTTCAGAAATGCATGTACTCTCGTTATCTCCCATGCCCACTTGTTGTGCTAACAACATTTAATTTTAATTAATTTAAATTTAAATTAAATTTTATTGTAATTTTATGCATTGATTATGCTATAGATAATAATCGCAATTACATGTATATGTATTTATCATTAAAATCTTTTACTGCTACATGTATTTGTATTTTGAGAGAATTCATAACTTGTTATCTCCGGGACGTATTTTAAATGTATACCACTTGAGCTGACATTGTTAAAATATTGTATTGTAAGAATCATTTTCTTTTAATACCTCATTAGCATGTGTCAATGTATTCAATATCATGCCTTCATTAATCATATCAGCCGCATATCTCTTGTTTGCTTTTATGTACTTTTCACGATGACTTCTGTAACTAAATACATGTATTGTTTAAACCAACTTGTTGACAGGTTTTCATTTCCCTGTGAATAGCCCCATCCCCTTGGTAGCCTCAATAAGATGGGAACAGACTGACCAAAATCTAGGCCAATTTAAGTACATGTACTTGAAGCATGTAAATAAAAACTATGCAACCATGTGCTAATGCCGACATTGGATATTGTAGTGAATGTTTTTCATATCAGGATGTGACCGATGCAATATTTTATTGTGGATTTTATTATACAAAGGTAACCAAAATGTAATTTGTCAATATACAAGTGTATTTCACACTGGTTTTGTCTTCATGTGCTCAAAATTTCCACTGTTTGTTTTCTCAAAGTGTAAATGCTACTCACTGACAACAGGTCACCCCTTACTGACAAATTTAACTTGTATCTTTTTTTCAGACCCCCCCCCCAACTTATCTTGACATCTGCCCATGTCAACAATATTTCCTCGGGGCCGAGGATGTCGACATAAATGGGCAGGACTGTAATCAATAATGAGGCACCACAAAACAAAAAACACACAAAAATGCTCAAAACCTCCATAGAACAAAAAGTAGGCTTCAGGTTGTAAACACTGTAAAATTAGTTTTCCACATGAACCCTACAAAAGATTTGTGACTGAACTTACATGAATCCACGCAAATAAACTCCAGTCATTAAAATCTTTTGTTTAAAGATGTTAGGCACTGAAATCTGTTGGATGTGATCACTCCATATTTCTACTGTATCCCTAACCCAACAATGTTTACTCATCTGCACAAGAAATAAGTGTTAGTGAAATTAAAAATCTCTTAATTTTTATTTGAAAACTGTCGTTAATTTGACAAAATACACAATTTTTGAAGCATTATTTGTACAAGATAAAGTTGTGAAACAACTGTCCTAAAATTATTTTAGCTAATTTAGTACTGGCACAAAATGGAGAAATAAAATCCACGCAAATTTACATTTTTTGTCTTAAGATATATATAATGAAAAGAAAATGTGCATTTCTTTTAGTAGATTTAAGGAAATATTTAACTTGTTAAGTGAAAACATTTTGTACTGTCACATATGACTTCGTCACTCCTAACAATACAATGTTTCCCCACTTTACTCATGAAATATTTCCTTATATCTACTAAAAAAACTTTATATATCATCTATTTTTGTTGTTTATGTCACACTCCAATAAGAATCAGATATAATTTAAAAACCCTTTTTGTGTCAGAAGAATATAGACTATAAATGCAATATTATTAAGAATAAATGCAAACTGTCCCATTTAGTCTTTAGAAGCAAATAAAATTTCTTTACAATTCCAATGCATAAATTAATGATATGTACAATGCAAATGTTTGACAGAAGTAAAATTGTAATTTCCATATATTTTCTTACAACACACAGCACTGATGTATTTGTTGCCGTTTAAGATTTGAATTTAATATGGTCTGGAGGTCAAAATCAATTGATCAATCAATCAATCAGTCGTCATTAACATGGAAGGTTTACCACTAAAAGAAACCCATTAATTTTATTCATATCGGGGATTTACACTTTTTCTAAACCTAAACTTGCCCTTGTGAGATTTTAGCTTGCACCAAAATATGACAACATACTGTCACAACTAAAGAAAAAAAAATACAATAAAATATGGGATGTTGTAATTAAATCATGTTATATTTATTTTACAAATAAAGATCTTTCATTTTCTTTTATCCTCCTTTGCACATGGGTCTTAAAGATGCACTCCTTACCAAATGTCATGATTGCAAGTGTACAGGATTCCAGGAACCTATGTGTTCATGAGCTAAACAAAAAAAACATATCCTAAGCCCATAAAATATGAAATGTAGGTCACAGTATCTATCTTGTCATATGGGTGTGGTTCTAATAGAGATAAACACCATTACCTAATATGATGATTCTTGTATGAAAAGAGCTTGCAAAATAAAACACAAAATTCACAAAAGTCAGTGAGTCACAAAATATGGGTCAAAGTGATCCATATTTGGGATTAGGGTGTAGTACCCATTAAGATACATCCCCTCACCAAGTTTCATGATTCCAAGTATAACAATCTGCAAACAGGGTAAAAAATACTTTGCAAAATGCAGCAACTTAACCCAATAAAGTACAATGTACTTGAATGAACAAAGTTAGCCCCCTTGACTGGAGTGGGTGGCATGAAACACACTCCAAACTGTTGCCTAAAACCTAGCATAAAGGTATGCTTGAGATGCATGTGACTGCAATTGTATATGATTGTATATGGCAGATACAGACTCCAATGCTGGGGTTAGTATACACGCTCTTCTACTTTGTAGCTGCTAGCTCAAATTGTTGCACAGAGTGGCTAATCAACAAGCACATCTTCAAATAAGAATCATAAAATGTACAAAGCGTGATAGAAATCTATCAATAACTGCAAAACTAGTTTACAAGATTCTGTCATATCTATCCAGCCAAACTTCAGTAATAAATTGCAATCCCCTTCCTTAAAATAGTGGGAATACAGTCAAAATACAAATCTTCTGATGATGACCATAAGTTTCACAGCAATACTGCCAGAGTAGTTGCATTAACAAGATTCTTTCATATATTGCATCAGGCTGTAAGTCAAAAAGGGCTATAACTCCTACAAAATCACAGAAGCATAGTGCTTTGTTAAGATATGCATCTCAAGATGATGATTATAATAGGTACAAAGTTTTGCAGCCATCCATCTGATGAGTTGCATTCACAAGATTCTGTCATACTCTGCATTTGGCAGCAACAAGAACAATAACTCTTGTATGGGCAGAGTTATTGGTTAATATGCTTATCTAATAAAGAGGATAACATTGACAAAGTTTTATGAAAATCAACTGAAACCCAACTGAAAAGATTCTGTAAAAATTACATTCAGCTTCAAGTCTAAATGGGCAATATACATAACAACTAGGCCATGACCTGCATGTCAAGTCTGATGTCAAGAATTACCATAAAATGTATGAACTTGACCTCAAGGTCAAAGGTTGAATGAACATGATCCAGAATGAATTATTTTAGCTTTATAGTCATTCATCCAATGTATAAACAAAATCTTTCATGGGGTTTATGTAAAATATAAGCAAATTAAATGAGTACTGTGAACATTACATATAGCCCTGCCCTGTATTTAAATAATCTTCTATATAGGCACTAGTTGGGAATGGTTGACTCTGATGACATCTGACCAATAGGTTTAAATGGTATATGGTTTTGAACCAAAGTTTAATGTATTCTTTTCAGACTTACTATGACCATAACCTCTGATCTTCAGACTCCAGAATCTATACATTTCTTTATTTCTCTAAGAGCAAGCCATCCACAATCTTTGGCAAAGTTACCCAGCTGATAACTCAAATTTTTCTCCTTTCTGACATAGTGACCTTGACCATGGAATTTTGGCCTAAAAATCAATAGGTTTCTTCCTTACCCCATGTGCACAGCATCCACCAAAGTCTGATGCAGGTCTAACTTGCAGAAATTCTTCTTTCAGTCACAGTGACTCTGACCTTTTGACCTTGAAAATAAGTTTCTGAAACCTTTTGTTGGTGAACACCCTCACAAAGAATATACCTATGAAGTTTCATAGCTGTATATGCAACAGTGTCAGAGAAACTGAGCTAAATGCAACAAAATAGCATTGATACTTACACCAACAATGACAGAAGCATCAGAAAAAGTATACCCATTCTTTTGCAGGCTGGACAAAAATCTGTTGTAACCAACAAATTGCACTGTTACCTCCAGAGCTAAAAATGGGTTCCACTGTGTATTTCTTAATCTTAAAGGCTGTAAAATCAATTATACCATATGAACATGATCTCAGATATCTTACCTCATCTATCAGTGCTACTGCCTGCTGTTTGTTGTCCAGATCTCCATATGCTCCTATCATTGACAGGGCCCTACCAATCACAGCCTGAAAAATTCAATTACAGCAGTGGTGGAAACAATAGTAGCATTAGTAGTAATAATGTATTTGAAACTCAGAAGCAAAATTTTTGATGCAAGATTATTATTTTACCAAAGACCAACTACTAATTTTACCCTAACAAATTACATTATTTTAGTGGTGGTTGAATGTTTTGAAACATTATTATTATTATTATTATTAATTTTGTTACTCAGTTCATGCTCATCATATTTTTATCTTACTTGATGGCCTCCAACCAACTAAAATTAAGAAAAACATTGGCTTGCAGTAAAACAACAATAAATGCAGTACAAGTTTATCTAGAACAAATTTTCAAGTTTGTAACCAGAGATAATCCTTTCCTCAAAATAAAAAAAGAGTGAAATTTAAGAATTGAATGTGTCAAAATTAATTTCTGCCTAGTCTTGTATTTTTGAAGACTATGCTCGATATCTACCCATTAGTCCAATCCAATAGCAAGCTGCGTAGATCCAGATCTGCAATTCCTAACTGCGTAGTAGATTTGGGTATATGTAGATTGTTAGGACTAACCAGTAGAACAAACAACATTGATCCTGATCTACAGGTGTAATATGCAATGGCAGATCTGAGTCCATGTTGTTTTCAGTTGGACCCTATTTATAAGTAAGTTTATATGGTAATTTATAAAAAAAAATAAAAATAAAATGACATGAATTGAAAACAGTGATAGCAAAAACAAAACGGAATAAGAGATAGTACAATGACTTGGTCTTATTTTATCTTCTTTCTTCAGGAGACATTTCAGGAGTGGATCAGATTACCTCGCAAATATGTACACACTGCTTGTGACCATAAAAAGCTAACATGCATTTAAGACCCCACTTTTCTTGAAACTTTACATTAATCAGTTTGAAGAATTGCTTATTTCAATTAGTATAATATTTCAAACTAATACACTGAAACTATCTGAAAGAAGATTACTGAGTTACTATTGACATCAATCACCCCAAACAAAAAAATCTACACGTGTTTTGTTTTAAGCCATCAAAAAGAATAAGTTTGATAACTGTGTAGGGATTGTCAAAGCCTTATAGTATATTGTATTAATATGCTATATCACATAAGTTATTTCCCCTGACTTGAACAACACAAATGCAGTCTTACTAGTTTTCACATATTCTTTCTTTTCCTCCTCTCAAATATTTTTAGCTATACTGCACGAATGGAATGGAAACAAATTGGGATCTTTAAAAAGTTCAATTCAGTGCATCTCTAAATATCTACATAAGTGAAAAACAATTGTTCCAGTAAGGGAGTGCAATACACGTACATGTATAAAAATTGAGTATTTGTCATCAAAAAGCATGTCCCAAATATACTCTCTTATACTTCTAGTCCAACTGCAAATTGCATAATGTACAGGCAGATCTGGGTCAATACATTTTGTTATGAGTAATCAGTAAAATAAACAAAATAGACCCTAATCTGCCAGTGTAGTTTATGATGTTGTTTGTAGTTGGACTTGATCTATAAGCAAGTAAATATGATATGTAATAATTGTATGTATATATACAGTATAACGGTATTCATCTCTGCCATATTTATCTGGACTGTCTGATCCTTTATTTTCCAAACTTTTCTGGTCAAAACTCAAGTTCCTGTCTCAATTTTTGACTTGTTCACCTGAATCATAATCAGGCTAGATTCACATGCATGTAACTGAGGTCACCTTAGCACTATAAGTCCCTATCCCAAGTTTTCAAACTAGTTAAAATGAATCATAATCATGCTAGATTCATATAATTTTCTAGATCTTTGGTCCTTCTGCAAGCATGTTCCTAGTCATTTCACTGCAACCATCACCCTGGTAAAGTCTCTTGGAGTGGTATCAAGTCCAAACAGTAAGAATACAAAATTGGAAAACCTCCCAGTTTCGACAAAACCAGAGGTATTGAATGTGAGGAGGAAACAATGGGATGTGAAGGTACACATGTTGAAGGTCAATGTTGACTTCTCTGTTCCCAGACCTTATATGCATCATGATGGTAAAAGAAGACTACCTGTCCCCAGGCCTTATGGGTTCCTTACAAGGGTGTTATCTCATCTTTAACTCTTTACCTTCTGCAATTACTTTCTGCCCTGCCTACTAAGCCTGATAAGCAGCCTGCCTTCTAACAGCTGTTTGTAAGCTGAACCCTAGAGCATCATAATGGCTGCCTGAGTGAGAGTTTCTCAAGTTAGTCCACATGCTGTCTATATTTTCTATATCAATCTTGTCCCATACATCTATGTAATTTAATGAAAACTAAAATTTTAAACAGTTACCAAAGTTTTGTGCCACTTATTTCCACTAACAAGTATATATAATACTTAGGAATCAATGTTTATACTCACATATTCATAATAAAAAATACACCTCAAGATATCTGTTGTGTTTATAAGGTATATTAGACTACTTTTCTCACCCCAATTTTGCACAACAAGAATATTTCTTTGGGAAAAAACTGTAATAAGAAATCTCCCTTGCATTTTCATGTAAATTAAATGTTGGCCCTGAATCTGCTGTAAAGTCGTCCACATGTACCAGCCTCACATGTTCCGACCAGACGAGATTGTTGTGCATTTCATCCTCAGATACAGATAACTCTGAAATGTCAGGTGTCAAACAGGAATTATACTAATGTCCGATCCTTCATCTTGAATCTAATTGTTAAAGGCAATGTCATTTGCAATGTCATCACTTTCAAATCCTTCAAAACTTTCATCGGAATCATCAGAATTGTCTTCAGAATACATATTACCATTTTGTTTCACTTTGACAAATGAACTCGTTTTCAGTGGAAATTCCGGCTTAAAGGCTGTAAAATTACTAATTAAACACTTTCATCATTTTATGTAAGGACTATTTTAATTGGCTAAATATTGTTAAAAAGACCAGATGTTTGCAATTTCATCCAGTGCAAAACTTTAATATGAAATGTTAATATGTGTCTCGGGGGTTTCCCAACCCTTGGCTGGAAATGCATTTATGAGTCAACAGGGACAGAGAGTATTATTCGCAGCTTGCATATGCATTTTGGAGGATACACGGCTATTTTTAGTATCGTATGTATGCTTTAGCAGAAGGTAAAGAGTTAATGGTTCATCCTGAAGGAACCTGTTTAAGATGAAAAGATCAATAATAAGCCACAACTTTCTGCTTTTTTCGGATACCAGAAAATTCAAGGAGCAGAGGGACCAGGACTTCTTATTGAACATACCTCTCTACTGCACCCTTGTATACCTCTTTACTTATCTAAACCTGATTTGACTGGTGAAAAAAAATGGGGGTACTTGCCTGAGGATAGGTTCTCTGAACTGAAACCAGTATCTTTCTTTTATTACAGAGAGAATCATCAAATCTTCTGCTTTGCTTGACTAAACCTCTGAAAGGAGAACTAGTCAAGCACCCAAAGGAATCATGTGAAGAGGGATGCATGGCAGGAGAGGGTTCAAATCCCTAGGGTCTTCCCCTCCTTGCTAAGGAAAGGGAGATGAGCCCATCAACTTCCTCTCTTGAACAAGACAGCTATATATTCTAACTCATGACTGGCTAGAGGAAGACTTAAACTGGGGTCACTTCCTGAAATGAAAATGCATTCCATGAAAGATTTGCACTCAGACCCACCCCCAAACACATATTCTGTCCGGTTTTGATGGGCCAGTAGCACATGCAAGGTACCAATGCTCTTGGTTTCTCAGGTCCTGGGATGCCAAATAGAGAATCAGACCTCCAAAGAGCATCTCTTCCTCCAAGGAAGCCACTAAAAGAAGGTTCTTACTGTGCTACACTAAGACTTTTGAAGTGTCCAAGGGGATATCCTTGCTGAGATGAAGCAGCTCTGCTGATAGCGCCATGGAAACAGACAAGGCATGCCTTGAGATTTCAGCAACCTCCTCCAGGCAGATTCCTCATTCAGAAGAGTGAAGGAGGTGGCTGAAAAATGATTGGCAAGCAAGGTTTAGCTGACAAACATGTCAGCCTTTAGCACCAGTGCCTCCTGTATCTTGACTGGTAGTTAAACCAAGATCCCCATCAAAATCCCCACTTGTTATGTTCCAGCATCCAAGGATTGGGGGGGGGAGGCTTATAAGACATGAAGGGAGAGTGAACCCTGTAGATGGATGCTAAAACCAGTAGTCACAATGTAACAGACTACCCTTTATGCTACCTGCTGAATTTCCTGCCCGCAGAAAGCCTCTGGGAAAGTTTACCATAGTTGACTGATGGAGTAACAGGGTAGGGAGGACTATGGGGGGGTGGGGGTGGAACCATCTTGTTTGAGTCCACCAAAAATAAAGGGACATCATCTGCCTGCTCTTGCTGCTGGAAGAAGACAGTCATTACTAACTGACCTTGTTTCCTCAGTGGGGTAAACATTGAAATATGGGTAACATCTCCCTACAACTCCTCATGGGAAGTGGTAGGACTACCCCTGATGGCAAGTTTTTAGGATGGGAAACACTTCTTGTACCTCCTATAGGGGTATCCTTGTTTCACTCGCAAACAGGAGTTGTTCCAACCTGCAGGTCTTTTATGCAACTGGTCCCTCTTAGATGAGAGAGCTGGCCCTCTCAGTTTTATTTGACTCCACAAGAGTAGATGTAAGTCAATGACCTGCCACAACTGAACTGCTCTGAGGCCAAGTCATTGGGCATCCATATCAACATGTATCATAAGAAGTGTATGATTTCTAGAAATAGATGTCTCCACATCCCATAATTACTGAAAGAAAACAAATGGAAGTGGAGGATGCTGATCCGATCCCCTTCCTTAGTCAGATGCATAAATGATGTCAACTCCCTATTCCCAAGGATTCGTTGCTACAGTGGAGATGGGGATGGATAGATATTGATCAGACTGCTGTCCCCATACTGCTGATGGTACTCCATTGACTGATACTTGAAGTCCAGTGCCTTATGCCTGGTCATCAGTCAACTGCTCTGAGAGAAAAAAAATGATCTGATGGAGGAATTCTCCTGAGAAGTTATGGAGCACAGTCATCCCTCTCCACTACCGGGGCTGGCATGATCTGCTCATTGCCCTCACTAGGGCAAAAGGTGAGGGGTGCACTCATTCTCTGTGGAACAGAAATCAATTAAAAAAAAAAACAATTTCAATATTGTTTAAATGAATGTTAAAACAGATAATGAGTGGCCTGAAATCCATTAAAAGCATCTTGTATATTTATCATCTAATGATATTCAATGCACCCCAATATTATATTATCAAAATATATAAATATGTAGTTAGGAGGCCATACAAATTTCAGGATGTGAAAGGGAAGACAAAAGCCACCCTACAATTTCAGAAATGTCCAAAATGATGATACGGGGAATAATGGAGTGGCTAGCATCTGTGAGGGTGCTGTACGGATTAAAACAGTGTCCATGGAAAAGAGGATGGCTAATGCACATGGACATATAATGTAGGGATAGACAATGGATCTATGTTCTTTCTAGTTCTCAATGGTTTGGAACTATTCATCTACCGATTTGCCATATACATTGGGACATCATATTTGTTGGGACACCATAAATTATTTTTTAAATTAATATTTTAATGCACATTTTATTCTGGGACATATCCTTTTTACAGTAGTAAGTTGTGGGACACCTTTAAAATCATTTGAAAATTACAAGTCAGAAAATGCATTCAAACTTAAAATTTTAAAAAAGTTTTTTAGAAAAAATATAAAGCTGTGTAATTGAGATAAAACTCTTTAATTCACTGCAGCATCATCTCATCAACCCAATCCTTCTCTTGCACATGTATTATCCACATTTCTGGAGAATGAATATTTTTTAGCTTCCTCATGCCATGAAAAATTATCATTGGAGGCAACACATCTCCTGCTGCAAAAAATGCAAAGACTAAATAAGACCTTTTTTTTTTTTTTATCTGCACCAGCCATGCAAATTCTCACACTTTTAACCACTTCTGATCAAGAGTCTGTCCAGGAATGAGATCAAAGTACACTGGGGTATCATCCATGTTAATTATCATATCTGTCGGTGAAATCATCTTCTCCTCTTCTGGCCTTCACTAATTCATTGGTTAATATTTTTTCTCCTCCAGATCTTTTGGGAGATGGTGGGTCATCGATGTCCATGCACGAAGCTGTAGATTGTGTATCTTTAAAAACTGTGTATCAATTTATTTTCAAAATTCCCATAAATACCAGTAAAAAGGAACCAAAGCTGGCTTCCCTATGTCAGCTGACTTCATATTAAAAACAAAAATCAGCACACTAAAAAGAATCCAAAGTTGGTTTCTGGGGTTGGCTTGCTTTGCAATAAAATAACCTTCGTATTTGATATCATTAAGTAAGTTCAAACAATGAGTTTGTTGCTCACTGCCACTTGTGTTTATCATAATTGATACAAGTGAGTGCTGATGTCTGCAAGGTAAATAGTAAATAACTTTCTTTAATAATATTTTTTTGTATCCCATGCTAGCGAAAAGATTTGTCATTTGAATTAAACAGGGAATGAATTTTCAATAATGTTTTGTTTTGGGAGATACTGTCATATAGTACCTGGATATAATACAATCTTGGCTATTTTGCACCTTACACCATGTCATGCATAAATGGCAGGTGCCTTCAAGCAATCATTTAATATTTCTCCATGTCTCTCTCTCATTTTGAGAATTTGTTGGATCCAGTTTTCAGTCTGATAACATAATGAAACCACTGAGTAAAACCAAACATGATTCATTTCTCTATATTCATGTCACTGAACAATGTGTCATGTATTTTCTTACTAAAGTGATACACGCTCTAGTATAGATGCATATGGAGTTTTTATATATATATATATATATATATATATATATATATATATTATTCTTTTTTCTTTAATAAATTGCTCATGATGAAAAAAAGAGGAATAAATGTAGAGGTTAGTTTCTTAGATTTTATTATCTAATAAGCATTCTGTTTATCTGTTTTATTGCAACATGCATTTGGGAGGTGTGCGTAAATTTAACACAAATTTATTTTGTTATTTAAGTCTTGAGACATGTAACATCAGTGAAAACAAGTTTCACAATATGGTCCGGGACAGGGAAAAAATTATTATTTTGTATCATGTTCTAATACATATGGTAAATATGGTAATGGAAGGATGGAGTTTTCTTATATGGAATTACATCCAGGAAAAGGTAGACAGCAAGGCAGTATGGACAGGTATTGTAAATAAATCAGGGGTGGGTGGGGGTTGACTCTAATCTTTACTTTTGTTCTCGCAAAGTTTAGAGAATCTTGGCTCTGCTCAAAAATTAATTGTTTAAGCATAAAAACTGAACTTGTGCTAATAGATTCAGACATTATCAGTTTAACCTAGGTCTAAAGCAATGGAAACCAATAGCAGGGATTGGGGAAAATGAAATAAAATGAATACAGTGCCCCAAATTTTGAGTTGCTACACAGTGCTGTAATGCTGACTAAAGTAAAATAAAGAAAACAAAGTATGCCAATTCACAACTTGATGGCAAAGAAAAGTAAAATTTATGTCAAGAACCATGTTGGAAGAACAATTTAAACTGTACACAAACACAGCTCTTTTCATGTCAGGTACATTATAACATTATGTCAGCACTTTTTAAAGAAAGAGATTAAAACGTATCATCTTCATGTAAACTAACTGAATGGGGCTGTACATTATGTCAGCACTTTTTAAAGAAATGAGATTAAAACATATCATCTTCATGTAAACTAACTGAATGGGACTGTAGTTTTTTTCCCGACATATCTGCATGTTCTCAATGCAGATGAAGTCAGGGCTGGCCAAGATTAACATCATCTTGGCATTATCTGTTTCCGGACAAAATTGCTACTCTTTCGATATTTGTTCTGCTACATCGTAAATTTTTACTTTCTAGCCCTACTTCAGGTCAGCCTTGAGTTGCAAGAGGCAAATGATTTCTACTTTACACTCGTAGTCCAACTAAAGCTGTGTTCCTGTATGTATAAATTAACATTTGTACTATCCAAAGACCCGAGCTGATAGCTGTAAAACTCCTGTTACACACTGTCACAATTATCCTAACTCCAGATTAATGAAACCATTTTTGTGTCCTGCCATGAATTAAAATCATCTAGGCTATGCTGTACTTACTTTCACAGCCGGAATTTGTTTCTTTGGCTCATTAGCAGGTCGGACTGGTGCAGGTTTGTTCTCATCTGCCAAGAGGTCGGCAGTTTTGCAGTGGTTTGCAATTATCTCCTCTTTCTTCTCCTGGTAGGGGCCAAAGGAGGGCAAGTGCTGCAGAGGTATAACATAAAATCGAAGAGTTATAGATTGAAAAATTTAAAAACATCATAGGAACATAAAAGTCTGCAGCATCCTGATGGTGATTTGAGACATATAGTGTAGTCTCTCACAATAAAATCCCTTAGTATAATAAGGCCCCTCCTAGTCATGGAATAAATCAGACTGACTAACTTTAGTTCTTTCACTGCAATCTTATTTCCCTTGCATAATTTTAGTTCCTGCCAAACATGAAGCCCATTGGGCTTGAGATTGTTTACCTGACTGACATATGCCTAAATGCTAGAACAGTTTGATAAGAAATTTGGGCCAGGAGGATGCTTTCTGCTTAGATTTCTCCAGTGCTGTTGATTACATATCTTATGAAAACAGTGCTTCAAGCATTCCCTAGTTTCACTTAGATCTTCATCCATTCTGGGATGCTTTCTGTCATAGTTGGGCAAATTCTGTTCAACATGTTTGTTTTTTTTTTGTTAATAAAATTGTGGTAATTGTTCCTACAATTTTTTGTAATGTCAGCCATATTTGATGGCAGAATGGCACCTTTTGTATAAATCAGAAAGGTGTTTAAGCTACAACATTGTCTGACACATTTTAAATTCTGTTAAGCATTTATTTAGAAAATGGTATTGAAGTGGGTTTTTTAAAAATAAAAACTTCACAGCATCATATTTGGAAAGAAGTTGAACAAAAAAATTGTTGACAGATGCCGGATGAATGATGCACAAAGCATTAATAGGTTTCAAAAACTAAGACTGTCAGTTAATAATAACAAGAGTCCCTCAAGGGTCTGAAGCTCTAATGACCAAAAATAATTTACTGGTATCCAAGATCTTCTTTCCATCTACTGAGTTTTGAAACCATATCGCAACCATATGAATGTAAAGTCTGCATGGATCAACCATGGCATTATAATAAATCTTCCGGTGAAAACCCAATGTTGATATGGCTTTCCATCTATGAGAAATAGCAATAAGATTTTCATGATGGCCACTGTGTCAGCCATACTGGATATCAGATTGGCACAGTTTTAATTTAGAACCAACTAGAAATCACTATTAGTCTTTAAGTAAAACCATCTTGTTGATATGACCATCATTTCTGGAAGAAATAATGAGAGCAAGATGTTTAATATGGCCAATGTGGAGGCCATTTTAGATGTACATGTGGAACCATTTTCATTTAGGACAAACTAGACATTACAAGCAGTGTTCTGGTGAAAACCCCATGTCAATGTCTTTCTGTTCTCGAGCAGCAGCAATAACATCGGGCAACAGACAACAGGCCATCTCATAATCTTTTCTAGTCCATGACCACTTGAGCTAAAGCTTTTGGTCTGATTTCACCTATCTGTAACAAAAACTGAGAGATTAATTTAACATTGTAACCCAAAATTGCTCTAAAGAATGACAACACTGTGAACTTTGACAACAGTCGCATGACTGTACATTCATCACAGATCACATGACCATCCCACAGATGCTCTGAGTTGCATGACCAAAACAACAATTTCAAGTGAGCAGATTGGTTCCTCAATACTGATGGAACAGCCAATTATTTGCTGATGGAGCCCAGTAATTCAAAATGGTGGCAGGATGTAGGGATGCATTATTCTACATGGATTTTCAAGTTGTCAAAATATTGGATTTTATATGGAAATATGCTGTACAGATTGCGGCAGGACCCAATCAACTAATCATAAAACAAGATCCATGAGAAACACAAGTGTCTTAAAATGACTGATATTTGCACTGATGTGTTATGGACAGAACTGTCTGATATAAATTGCAGTCATCTGTGAATCGATGATATCTAACCCCAAACCACCCTTCAAAAGCAATATGGGTTTGAGTGCTGATTTGTCAGCAGACCAACAAGACATCATATTATTTTTGAAAACCCAACATCAATATGACCATCCAGTGAAAAATAGCAATGGCAAGATTTTTAACACTGCCACCATGACAACCATACTGGTTGAAATGTTGTCACTATTTTCATTTGGGACCAACTAGACATCATAAGAACTCTTGCAGGTGGGGCGCTGAGTGGCCAAGTGGTCTAAGGCTCTTGTCTTTACAGATCACCAACATCTCACCACTGTGTAGGTTGGAATCTCAGGAATGGTCAAGTAAGTATGTGAGAAAGCTTGCCAGTAGCTTCTTGTGGGTTGGTGGTTCTTCCAAAGGTTTTTTCCTACGTTCTTCCTCCACCAAGTATACTAGCCACCATTTAGAGGCTATTTTGTGCTGAAAATTGGCATTAAAAATATAACAACAGCAACAAATCTTTTGGTGAAAACCTTATTTGATACAACCATCTGTTCAGCTGGAGTGGCAAAAACATGATTTTCATAATGGCCATCATGGTAGCCATATTATCCAAAATTTTCATTTAAGACCAACCAGGCATCAGAAGAAGTCTTCTGGTAAAAGCCCCACGATGATATAACCATCTATTTAGAATTATTACCGATTAATATAACACCTAGTTGCACCATTTTTTGTCAATTTTTCATCAAGACTGCAAATCTGTAATGTCAAAGTTATGTTCAAGCGAGGACATTGAGAAGTGGTTCAGTATCATATTATACCCCCCCCCCCCCAATTACAGCTTGATTGTCTTGGAAGGTATGCAGTGTGAAAAAAGTATTCAACACCATCAGGTGCTTTCCTGCTGGCTTCATGCATGTGTTCTTGTGATAACAATTTACTAAAACATCCAAAGTTTCATCTGATAATGAGTACAGGAGTTTTCATGCACACAAAGAAATCTGGTTGCAGTTTTTAGGTATATAATTCATAAGCTTAGCAACTGATACAAAGAATCAACTTTTTCTGGGGTATCTATATTGTGGATTTTATAATTGTTAGAAACAAATTTTAAGATCCATGAAAACAATCACTCTTTCATGGAAAGAACAAGACCAACTTCTCAAATCCAAGAATATATGTACTGACGAATGTTTATATAGATATATAGATAGATATATATATATATATATATATATATATATATATATATAAAGCCATGAACACAGAATTGTACAAAATATCTGATTTCACTGTAGTGTACATATAACAATTTCTGTGAGTAAATATTTGCCACTGCATTATGAACACCCTAGTTTCCTTTTCTTCCATAAACAGTTGCACAAGGCAAAACCTATATATTATGCTTGTATTCAGTGATAATGAAAAATTACCAATAAAGTCACAAGTACAATAAGGGTTTGACTCAAAGAAACAACTAAAACAGCCATGAAACAAAACTGTGTTAGAAAAATATAAATGTCACTATCATACTCTTGTTAAAGAAATTTTCTGATTACAAAAGAAAACCTCTCAAGTGTTTTACAATCTGATCTAATAAATATAAGCCAATTTTATTAAAACTGTTAGATGTGCCTAATTTCTGGACAATAATGAATATTATAAATCACCTGAAATAAGTTATATCCATTATGACATTATATGAACTAGACAGCAAATCAAATGCAAGATAAATCAACTGAGACTTGAGTTTGCACACATCTTGCCTATTACTTGAAAACTAACCTTAACTTTTACATGTCAATTTTCACCAAAGGAGACATCATGGGAATATGGCTATAGCTCTCTGATTAAATCATACTGAAATGTATGGATGCTACACTAAGACAATAATGTCTCCCACTCTGCAGACTCATTTGTGTATCAAGTGTCCGATGGTTGAGGAACTCACCTTGCCAATGATGTCATTCAGTTTGGGGATTGGTTTGCCTTTCTGGTGTTTGATGGTCGGGGGACTCTGCCCATCCCAGTCCCTGCACTCCTCCAAGGATTGTAGGTACAGCAGGGTTTTGAGTCCTGTTGTGTAGTCTTCAATCAGTGTGAAGTCCTGATTCTGGATTGCACTACAAACCTGGTATGTAGAACATGAAATATATAACAACTACACTTACAGCTGAAACTACACTGCAAACTTGGGTCAAACAAAAACAAATTGTTTAATTCCTACAAAGAGCAACTAAATTAGAGGTGAAATAAATAATCATTAGAAGAATGACTAACCACATTTATTACGAACTCAAACTATCTGGGTCTTTGAACCTTCGTTTCAAAACTGTACATAAACACAAACTATAGGGGTCCCTATTCAGCTGGAGGTGTGTGATTGTGTGCATGTGTGTAAAACAAAAATTGCCATTTCAATACTAGCAACCCTGACATCAGACTTGTCACTCAAAACTCATGTATGGGTACTGACCTTGTAAAACTGAACTCATGTATGGGTACTGACCTTGTAAAACTGAACTCAAGTATGGGTATTGACCTTGTAAAACTGAACTCGTGTATGAGTATTGACCTTGTAAAACTGAACTCATATATGGGTATTGACCTTGTAAAACTGAACTTGTATAAGGGCACTGACCTTGTAAAACTTGAGATAAACATAGCATAAATAAGCCATATATTAATTTAAATGTAAGTTAATAACTAAATAAATACTGTAACACTGCACTACTGAATCTATTACAAAAAACGGGGAGTAGCATATCTGATTATACCAGTAAATCCCTCCAACCCTACAACTTACATGGTTGTAGCCCAGTTAGCATCCACCTACAGTTTATCAACAGCATTTGCTTTATAATGACAAGTGGTCTGTGTGGATCGCAGTGACCTTAACCAGATGTCCACATCTTTTACTAAATTTCTGGGAAATAACAAGGAGTGAGACAGATTTTAAGCATATGGGTATAGCCATATGATGACTTAAAAACCTATATGAAAGACATATGATGTGGATAAATTTATAATTACTAAATTATATGAGCTGAAATTGGTGGTGGTGTAAGTGAAGGTATGGGTCAACAACCAAAATAAATGCCTGTCAACTAACAACAAATTTTTCTTACCTCTGCATTAGAAAATATCTCATTCCACTTATTACGGGATAAACACTGGGGATTAATTATTAATGAATTAATTAATTATCATAGGCCTGACTGATTCTCAGCTGACAGTTGATTTATCGTGTGACAAGGCCAAATCATATGTGTAATAAAACAGCTTTAAGCAACAACTATTTACTGTAGGATTAAAGTTGATGATTTGCAATTACTTACTGTATTAGGATGGAAAATAACTGATAAATGTGAGCAATACAATTACTTCAACAAGGGCAATGTTTGGTACATGGAAGGATATCCCAGTTGACTGAGCATGAATTGGTGGTCTATTGTTTGCCCTGTATTTTACAACAATTTTGCCCTATATTTTAAAACAATTGAATACAATACACTGAAGATAAACACAAAGAAGAATTATTAGTGTTACTATTAATGGCTCAATAAAAAATAGGTTAAGCTGATGTCTTTAAAAAATAAGCTATTAACAAAGAGCATTGAGGGATTACTGACTTGCGATGAAAATTCATGAATAGAAATATTTAATATCTTTAATCATTTAAACAAGCTTTTCAAGAATACAACACATCTCACTAGACTAACAAATCAAACACTTATTAATTTTGGCTGTCATAATAATTTCACTGCAACTGTGTCTAGTAACCCTGACTGCTGTTCTTCAGTCACAGACACAACTGGAAATACCCTTCCTTAAGTGTAATGCAACTATCAAGTGGTTCAAAACTTTGGTGCACCAAACTTGGGCAAAATTGACTTGTCATATGGAACCCAAAAACAGACATGGACTTATCATATGGAACCCAGAAATGACAATTAGCTCCAGTAACACCTACATCTGGGCCCAAGAATCAATATGGGATTAAATATATCCAAAATGTAAATGAACAATTTAGTCTGATGGAATCAATTTTTTTGGATTAAATTATGTTTCTTCAATAATATCTACCTAATCATAATACCTTAGGAGTACATCTGCTACCTCATAAATCCAGCCTTCCCAGGCCTTCGTTAGCACAAAATGGGCTGAAAATATGTCTACTTCAAAATGTGGAAGTTGGAAAAGGGTGGTCTCCCTTTGATAACTGGGGGGAGGGCTTGGAATGGCGTGATTGCATTATGATCAGGTAACAGAGGTCTCGGACAAGCTTAATCACAAGAATTTCTAGACAATTTATTTATCTGGGACACAGAAAATCACTTAGGTGGAAGTCCTCTCTACACATGTAATAGGTGGGCGACAAAATTCAAAAACTTGCCAGACTTGCTTTAGCCACTTGTGGAGTGGGAAAATATGTTGATCAATTAGCTGTGCTGATATTTACAATGACAGAATTCACTGGCTGACAACCCTCCTGATGTGCATGTTGCCAAAATAAGAGTAAATCAAAGAACATGATGCAACAGCTGGCAGCAAGTTCAAAGACTTTGATTGACTGCTGGGTGGGAAAATGTGCTGCTATTTACAGCTATCAAATTTAGAGGCAGAAAGACCCAGAGATCTACATGTGGTTATTTATAAGAGTACATCAAATAAACAACTTTAGCTTTCATTTTTGTGTTCATTTCCGAGTGTAGCTGAATAAATAGTGCATGTGACCTCGAAATCAAGACATACTGAGACTTAAACAAAATGCCATTTGCAAATCTGGATAAGTATTTTGGGGTTAAACAGCAAACTGACGAAGATTGTTATGAGATTTAGAAGAGTGCTGAAGTTGCTGGAACTGATAGTTCAGATAGGACAGTGGCCAAGTGTAAGGAAGTGTGTGATGCCTGGTTTAGTGTTTGGAATAAGACCTTTCCTTGGACTGATAAAACTGACAAAATTCAGTCACACTCTGATGGACAAACCAGAGCTATAAAATATGTCAGTGTTATAAAGAACGTGGAAATTAAACTCAGTGGCAACCAATAGTTCCTCTAATCTGCAAAGTTTACATCTGGGAGGGGACTGCAACCTTTGCTGGTGGGATTCCTATTTTTACTAAAATGGGAGTCCTGGACTCCTAGTTTTAAAATCCTAGCGAGATCTCTGGGTAAGTATTCAGAAATACTACATTGGGCAAATTGGTATGGGGAAGGCGTTACATCTACTTAACCTGGAGCTGACCTGTCTCCAATCTGTCTCCAATACAGAAAGCAGCATAAAATCTCATGTCAGATACAAGTTAATGTTAACACACGGTTTATACAAGCATGTGTTTTGGAGAAAAAATTCACTCCTGCCAATCCAATGGAAGGAAAGTAACCCACATCACTATGAAGCTGGTGAACAACTCGAAGTTATGCTGCTCATATAGGTCCAGCTGAGGTCAAACTGACCCCTTTATGATGACAGGTCTCTGGGTGAGGTTAAAGCAAGAGCATGTTGTCTCTGACCTTCATCCCATGGCTTGGACCATGTCAGTTAATGTCGAGATGTACTTAAATGCTCTAATAATGGTGATCACCTTAATCTTATGAACTTGTATGCATAAAAATGCATTAGACTCGGGTTAATTTCTTATAAGCGGGGTGAATGACCAATTCAATTCAGGACAACAGACCCTGAAGAAGAATACTGTCTCTTCTACATGTCATATGAATAAACCAGATATTCCTCTTTTGATCAGCTCAGTTCACTTGGATCCCACCAGAAAAGCATTGTTAGGTAATGCATATACCCTTGGGGAATAGGGCCCACAGAAGATAGAGTTTTCATGATAAAGTAGTCACTTTCCATGAATGGAAGCCTGTTCTGGACAGTAAAACCAGGGGCCCTCTTGACTGAACCTGAACTGTCATACCGGAACTGCAGATAGTTTGTATCAATCAACAAGGCATGTATCTCACTGATTTAGTCTGCAGAGTGACTAGGAAGCAGATTCATATTATAGGTGAATCAAGGAAGCTCTCGACATTGACTTAAAATGTTGCTTTATTCAACATAGGCAGAGCCCATAGAGACTCCATTATGAATGAAAGGCCAAGGTCTTCAGTCAAGACAAGTCAAAGTTTGCAACCTACACAAAAGAAATAAAGTAGGGTGACAAACAGAATTTGAGTCTGAATCATTTACATCACATGCATTTAATCCTGCCCACTGTACAAGGCAACTGTAAATAAAGTGAATAGAATAATAGCATGCACTGGTGAGATCAGTCAAGCATTACATAACCCTGACTGTGACATAGTTACGAATGAATATGATCAAAAGCAAACAGAAATTTCATGCATGACCATACAAAATGTAATAACAGACAAATGTTTCACAAAGTTTTTGATATGGTCAAGTACTGTCCAGGGTTCATACAGACTTGATGACATTATTTTCTAGTATGTTTCTAGAACATTTCACAATGTTTCAAGGCATATTTACCCAAAACAATTACTCTTTTCAAATAAATTTTTTTTAAAATTAAAATCTGTAACTTTTGGATTTGCAGATAAAATCTATATTGAAATAGCTCTAAAAAAATTGTTTTTGCAAACAATAAAAATGTAAACAAAACTGACCAAAACAATTCACATATGAAACCTTTTTCTTAATCATATCATTACATATAAACTGGAATCATCATGAGGTATTTACACATTGGAATTTAGGTTTTAAAAATAAGATATGAAAATTCTTGTGCAATACTTCTTTAATCTAAGTAGCCAGCTTATCAAGAAAAACACACATAAACTATCTGATTTGTGGGATGCATCATTCCAAAATCTAATCTGAACATCCATTTGCTTTTTTTGCTTTCAGTCTGTCTGAAAACATGGCTTAAAAAGTTTATTAGTATTTTCTTAAGATCAAAATTAATGGAGGTCTGTGATAAGTTATGATGTCCATAATATTTCTGATTTGGAATGTCATCCTTTGATGAACAAAGGTTCATTTGTTGTATGAAGCAGTAGATTTAATACAGTACTTGATTGAAAGGTTGGAGGACATACTGGCAACTCTTTAGTTTCTTTTCCTTTTCACTTTCATCAGTCTTGTTCATGGACGATAGATGGAAGCAAAATATAAGTGTCACACTGGAATGATTTTGGACAATTGTCCCTTTTGCATCTCTACTCATTTACTAAGAATTCTTCTCTCTCTGCTAGTCATCTGCTTTTCTAGAAGGTATACAACAGGCAAAAATCAGAAGATTCCAAATGACAAGAATGGTTCCCTGTTATGTTCTCATAGAGGGTTACCTTCCTTCAGAAGGATAAAACTACTGCCACAGTGATGTAAATTTGATGGTAAAATCCCACCTGAAAAAACCTTGCACTTTGATAACTGTATTACACTCAATTCAAATTACATTTTCTGATGTTTTTACTCTGCAATGGGTTTAGTACAGAATATGAAGATTTTTGGAAAATGTCAGGAATTCTTTGCTTCAGAGAGCAGAGGGCTATTACAAGGATGCATGTCACAGTATTCTGCATCTGAACCACCTGACACAGTCTCATAGTTTTTACTTTGTCTTTGATTGGATTTCAATGTGAATAAAATCTAACTTTTATTCAAGTTTTAATAGGTCATGGATATTTTGACAAAAGCAAGGAGTTTTTTTCCCCCTCAAAATTCAAGTTCTTTCAAAGACAAAACTCCTTATAACCTCATACCTGGAGTTTTTTAGGACCCCTCTAAAATTCTAGGACTTTTCCAGGCATGTGCAATCTCTGACAGTAGTTGAATTGACTAAGAACTAAACACTAGGGCAGGCAATTTGGGTCTATTGTATTTGGAGAAGAAAATTACATCCTGGAAACTTCACTTATCAATCAGAAATTGATGTAACTGCACTGTTGTCTCCAGTGACCCTGATCTTTAATATTTCAAACTCAGAATCAATAGGAAGCTGCCCCAGCCTGAGTTTAGTCTACTTATGAAATGTGATTAAAATTAGGCACATTCATGCATAATGGAAAATTTCATTTTTAACTCCACTGACCTCGACATTGGACCTAGCAACCCCCAAATAAATAGGCTTCTGCCTCTATATATAGGTGAGGTACATATACCTCTCCCTTGGTAACTTGTGCAAAACAGGGTTCAAAAACAAAGACTGTAGCATAAGTATACGAAAAAGTTACTAAGGGACCACTGAAAAATTAAGAGACAGACATCAACAGTCCTATGAGAGGGATAAAGTAATAACTGTCAAAGAATAACTTTTTCTAATGAAGTTTTCTTCTTTTTTGTATAAATTACCTTTATTTTCAATATAACCAATCTCTGAAAAACCATTTAAAATATTACTCCAAGAAGTTTCATCACACATTAAAAAAAGGGATCCATGCCTGACCCTGCATTATAAGCAGGTTTGCGAATTATCTGGGCATGAGTTATCAAGGGAGAGGTACATTAGGTTTAAGCAAAAAAAACCCACAGCCAACTATAAAGCTAAGCTGTAGAACCAATAGATGGATGGATGTAGAGACAGACATTGCTATTGTTATATTCCCCCATCGCCACCCTGGCACATTCAGTTTGGGAGTGGAGGATAATAAGACTAATGAAAACTAATCAAAAGATACCCAGATTGGATTTTGAAGAAAAAAACCTAAATAGCAATTTTTAGGGGTTAGTAAATGTCACAGAGTGGGCATTAAAGATATTCTAAGAAACTCATGCAATTTCCTTCTAATCATTCAGACTAGTAACTGTGAATTCAACCAGTATATGCAGATACATTTGGTTTAACAACAAAAGATGCACGAAAGTATATTATTCTGCTGGGATGAAATAGTTATGTGGATAAATTATTGCTGGTTTCCACCATTATAAACATTCCTATAAATATTAAGCCATTCATTATGAATAAACAAACAAGTATCCAATGGCTAGTTAATCTTGATAATTATGTACCTGTCACTATTTTGTGGCAAGTGCTAGCTAAGATTAAGCAGAACTTGGAAATTTTCCAATCTATCAGTTCTTCTGGTTACAAATTTTTTTTTTTAAATTGATGGCCTGTCATTTTTCTGCTTTCAGTTACAGTAGCCCTGACCTTTCACCTTTTGGCCTTAAAATTTATAGGCTTCTTCCTTAATCCATCTGCAAGCCATTCACAAAGTTTGGTTCAGGTTTCTGATGAACAACTAATGTTATCGTGTTTGAACTATTTTTCTTCTTTCAATTACAGTGACTTTGACCTCTGTCCCCAAAACTTACACAGTTCTTCCTTACCTCAACTGTAAGTCATCCACAAAGTTTGGTCTGTGATATAAAACTAATGTTGTCATGCAGAAATCGTTTTTCTTCTTCAGTCACACTGAAATCGATAGGCTTATTCTTTAAACCAAGTGCAAGTCATTTGCAAAGTCTGATAACTGTAGATCGTGGAGTTTTTGTGTGGAAATAAAATTAGTAATAGCCATACCTACAGAAAGATGGATGGATAGACAGACAACATCATCACATAATATGCTCTGCCTTATGGTGGGTGTATAAAAAGATTAAATCTCATTTGAATACAATCACAGAGAACAGGGCTTTGTTTACCTGCAATACAGTGGCTCCCGCATGAAGGAACTGGAGTCCAGCTTCAGCAGAGTCGATTCCTCCAGTGGCTAGGATTGGGAAATCTGGCAGCTCTCTTGCAATGGCAGATACAGCTCGCAAGGCTATGGGGCGTATGGCATTTCCAGACACACCACCATATGTAGTTTTCTTCTCCTTGCCTACATTAGGCCAGGCATCTCCCTTACCCTTCAGACCCATTAGTCCTGACACGGTGTTAGTTGCTGTCACTCCATCAGCATTACCTATAGACAATAATGACAATCATTATGGTATAAACAGAAAATTAAGAAACAAAATTCATTAATGAGTTAAACAATGAACATACAGTGGTTGTCTTCTTATAAGACTACCCCTTCTATGGCAGGTAGGTGACCTTATCAGAGGTGGACTTACAAGAGGGAGATAATGTATGTGAGTAATAATTACATAAGAAGTAAAAATGTCACAACTAATTCTGAAACATTTTTTAAATATTTTCATTTAAATATCACATGCATGTTCTGGAATCAAACTATTAATGTCATTTTAATAAATTTATAAAGAATCATCAATATGTTCTAACAACCATCTTAAAAATAATATTTCTGATCATATTATGTGTCACCGGTGAACACTCTGAATGAAGTTCTCAAGAATCTTTATGCATGAAAAATGTATCCATTTTGTTTGTCTCTTGCTTTCCACAACTTTTCTTCCGTAATTTTTGAGAATGTCCTGTGTTTTGTATTTATGTCCACAAGTTCAACTTTATTTGTAGCAAGGTCACAACCTATTAATTCTGTGGAATGCAACCATGCAGTTTGTAGTGTAAAGCATTCTGGTAACCTTTTGATCATCACATGTTGTGTCACTCTTGTAATCACTTTCCTCATCCAAGCACATTTCCCAGAATTCCTCAAACTATCTAACAATAGTGTCACTCAATCATCACTCTGTGTGTTCTTTGTTGTTAATATGTCATCACACTGCATATAGTCCTCGAGGGTTGTCCCAGGTGGCATAATGTGAGATAATCCTCAAGGATTGTCTCACGCCTGCATTTATAAAGGACTGATCTTGGTACATGGTTCAATGGTTACAGTCTGGTACCCTGTCCAGTCCATGTTTTTTTTCCTTGATGTGACAGAAGCCAAAATGACTATCATACTATTTTTACATCATGCTAATTTGTGCTGAACAATATGGTACTTCTCGGCTATTAGCTTTTGTAATCTTGATAATTATCATAAGTAATAATAGTCACTAATTGTCAAAGCAAAACTCCAACATGTAAGGAACACCTAAAGGAAGCCAAAAAGGCAATCACATCATTTTCACACTAACAGTGCACTTGTCAGCTGTTAGCTTTTTCTAATCTTGACAGTTATTAGCAGTAATAATAAAGTGACAAAACCCAATATCTGTGGACCATACAGCAATAAGGATAATTCAATTTCTTACCTCTCTGTATATATTAAAGTTTGGTTTTATTTCATCATGTTGAATCAAATCTGGCTGCTCATGAGGGGTAAATCAGACATATTTACACTAACATGCTGGCCATTGCTTGTGTCAGAGGGGTGGCCATCTTAGAAGGGTACTTTTCCACACAAACGCATTATTGCCAAGGGATTTTGGCTGCAAAAATTGGGTGGCCACTGGTCCTGGGGAAAAGGGGGGGGGGTTTAGGAGGAAGTCCACTATATCCAATAACAGGAGGCATTTGTTAAAAGTAAATACAAACTGAAGTTGCAAGTCACCAGGAACTTACAAGATACCCCAGGCCTGCTTTGTGGCATGAGTCAGTATCTATAAGGTGTTCAGTAACAATATAAAGAAGGTAACAGTGTATAAATATCGAGGTAGTGTAATTTTTACTTACCTTCATAAGCTGCTCTGGCAATTGATACAATGTTGGTGACATTAGGGGTCAATTTGGCAAAGAAGGGAATCGTCACAGCTTCCCGCACCCAACGGCAAATATTACGCACCAGCTCTGCATCCTTACAAGAGAATAATCAACAATGTATCAGTTATCAAGCTAAAAATAATTTTGGAATGTAATTAACATCAGCCCCAGGTAGGGCCTGAGATCACTCACTTGGTCACAGCATGCTATCTGTAGAACTTTAGTACAATGTTGTTCATTCACAGCATTTTCTATGAACATGATTGTACAATTCTTTTATATACAAGTTTGTAATTTATCTAAACCTTTTAACATTTTCAGCACATATACATTATTATATAGTAGGTCTAAAGTATCTTCAGCTTAAACCACAATGTCTTCTTAAGTTAATTATTTTTAATGTTAATTTCAGTTTGTGTATTATTAAGGAAACCACATTTTTATATTTTTCCTAACAATCTATCACTTGGCAATCTGCATTTCTCCATGCTTCTCTTGGTAAAGACTTTTTTATAAAGAGTTTTTTCAGCTAAGGAAAAAAGGATATTAATTTTATTCAAAGAACTATGAATATACTGCAGCGGTTTAATATCAATATCAAAGAATCTGATGATTCTGAGTCATAATTTATCTCCTTATTAATAGAATGGAACCCATATGATCATCAGGAGAAAAACCCCAAGAGATCTCCATTTGTGTATGTGTGTGTGTGTCTGTGTGTGTGTGATTTGGATTTTTAATGAAACTTTAACAATTGTTCAGTGTGGCAGTTTATAATAATGTCTAGCACTGGGCATTATGCTGCAGACATATAGCATCATGCCCCCCACAGTCACATTATCCTAATATCAGGTTGACCAGTCCTATCACTAACCTGTTAATGTTGAGTGCCTAGTGAGGCAGTTGTCAGTACCATTTTTATAAGTCTTTGGTATGACTTGCCTCCAGAACAACAGAGAGAGATTCTCACCCCCCACCCCTACATTTTCTGCCTCTCCACTGCTACTTTTCCAATTTCTCTTGCTACTATATTATTACTGAAACCCTTGTATCATGTTTCATGAAAATTGGCTGAGCTATTCTGTAGAAGCTGAAACGGGTTTTCCACATGGTTGCTATGCAGCCATACCATCTCAACCATGGATGCACCTTTAACAGAAACATCCAAAGAAACATTTCCACCAAGTTTGAAAAAATTGGTTTAGCCAATAAGGAGAATATAGTTGCTATGGAAGCCACACTACTGACAGCAGAGCTGCTTCGAACCAAATTTTGACAGAACTTATTTCAAACAACGTTTATAGCAATTTGATCAAAATTGTCTCAGCCATTCTGGGGAGTAGGTTGAAAATAGGATTTCCATACGGTTGCTGTAAAAGCCCCACAAATGCTAGAGGATCACTTCAGACACAATTCTGACATCTCTGCTAGCCAAGGTTCCGACATGATAGTGAAGATGCAATCTGATACAGAATATTTTTTTTTTATAAAAAAAATCCTACCAAGTTTAATCAAAATTGGCTCAGGCTTTCTGAAGAAGTTGAAAATAGGTTCTCCATATGGCTGATATTAAACATTTGTACAAAGTCTGATCAAAAATTGGCTCATCATTTTCCAGAACGAACTAAAAACAGGAAGCCACAACATTACTTGATGTACCATCCACATCAAATTTGTTAAAGCAACATCCTGAAAAGTATTCTTACCAGTTTAATCAAAACAGACTTGGATGTTCTAGACAAGAAGCTGAAAATAAGTTTTCCATATGGTTGCTATTAAGCCACATTCCTGCTATAGGTACCACCATGGACACAATGAACATGTCCTAAAATCTATTCCAAGTTTAATCAAGTTGGAAAAAGGTTTTCTATATGGCTGCTATGGCAGTCACACCATTGCTAGAAAAACCACCCAAACAGCATTTGAGTACAGCATGTCCAAAGAAACAGTTCTGTAAAGGCTGAATGAAACTTGACCAGTGGTTTTTGAGACTTTAAATAGCAAAGTTTACTGAGAACAGAAGATGCATGCCAGATGCTGGGCCAAATAATATGCTCAGTTGATTTAAGATTTGTACAATCATGATCACAACTATCTATAATTATCTATATATAAGTGCAACATTTTTTCATTCTTTCAGAAGCATAAGTAAAGGAATAAATATGATTCAATTTCAAGAAAAGAAACGTCCATTGGTTGGCTGGTTTTTAATGGCACTTTCAACACATTCTACTGCCGAATCATGCATAGGAAATGGAAATCAAATGCCCTTTACAAAGATACACCAATGCAGGCAATACAGGAACTTGCCTAGGTGGATATCAAAAGTCATAAAAGCCATGTTCCATAAATTATGAGACTGACTCTCTACCAACTGAGCTACCATCACTCAATTCACTCTCCACCCACCTCACACAAGGCATCACTAAGAAAAGGTGTACAACGTGCCATGAAAAAGTTTTTTCTCCTTAACACAGTAAAAATTCCAATAAATTGCCTTTAGAGTCATTAAAATGTTATGTTCTTAATTTAAATTTCATGAACAAATGAACTTAAAGACCTTACACTATTACAGGGTTACACATTATTGGACAATGTAAATCAGTCAGTTAAGAAATTATGTTTCCAGCAACCAATTCTTCCCCACATAAGTCATTAGCAAATATACATAAGTCATGATCAGCATAATGATGTTTTACCTGTCCACACGCCAGTCCCATGCCCCTTTCCCCCATCCCATGGGGGCAGGACAAGTTGAGCTCCAATGCATCAGCACCAGCTTTCTGTAAAACAGAATGGTACAAATTAATGACATAGTAGTTTCAAATAATGACAAAGTGGCTAGGGTAATTTGTTTAACAACATGAACTTCGTAAGTAAATGGCATGACAAAACTAGCAAAATATGAACCCTAAACCATATACAGTTGTACACAGGTTTTCTATCTTCAATGCCACCATTCACGCAAGAGGAATATCGATAAAAATAAAAAAATTCTGCTGTTACGTACATGTAATTAAATTGCTTGTGTGTTAGTTTTAAAATTCTTTTTTATTTTATTTTTGTTTCATTACATTTTATTGTAATGATTATTTTCATGGGATTCAATATTTTTTCCGGTAAATTCAGTTTGTATAGAATGTAAAAGATATTACATTAGCACTATTTTTAGCTCACTCTGGTTCATAGATTTTGTAAACATCGAGTGAAAATGATTGGCTATTGCCAAGATCATTTCGGCCCGCATGTTAGCTGAACTGTAAACAGTCTTTCTTTTTTAATTTATTTTCAGTGTAAGAGTTTGGTTCTTAGATTGGGCTATTCTTGCCTATGTGCTAATTTTCATTCTTTTTATTGCACTGTTCAAATTAGTAAATCATGTAGCCTGTCACGTGAAGCACCATATGATCTAAAATCGAGGCTTAAAACAGCCATTTTCTACTAGTTCGAGTGAGTTGTATTTTAAACCTTGAGGGCTCAAGAGGTTTCTATGGTTGTTGTCAGATTGTCTGAAGTTCATCTGTTTTTTGGAATTTAATAATTTATTCTCTAGAAAACTAAACAAGTGCTTTATTTTTATAAAGAGTTCTAGGAGAAAGAAATTTAGTGGAAATTCATTCTGTAATTCTAAATGGAAACATAAACTGTGATTCAATTGAGGATCTGTTACGATCAGGACAGACATCATCTGATGTCATTGCCTCCATACTGGAATTTCATTGAGATTCAGACCAAGATTCTATTAGAACTGTTTAGTGATAGGACTTATATTTTTCAATCTTAGGATTAAATTTTGGATTATATTCACAAACCAAAGTCCTATTTCCAATTTTTACATTGTTTTCTTGGGAAATAAATTATTTTGTTAAAATTTACAAAGCTTGTTGGCTTCACTCTTTTTTCTTGTTATTTTTGTACGAGCCTACACGTAACACTGTGAAAATCCCACCCTGATACAACCATCTGTTCAGAAGAAGAAGCCATGACATGATTCTCAGGATGGCTGACAATGCAGGCAATACAGAGGTTTGATCGGGACTATTTTAATGCTGGTATAAATGTATTTCAAGAAAGAAATGGGGCTTTTAATAGATGTTGGTATGACCATCTCTTCTGGAAAAGTAGTTGTTAACAGATTTTTCAAATTTTGGAAGGTCATTTTGACATCATTTCCATTTATGACAAACTATGGATATTCAGAATTGTTTAGTGAAAACACTATATTGATACAAACATCCCTGCCAGAGGGGTAGTATTTAGGACATCCTAGATATCACAAGAACCCATTCTTTTCTATTAGCTGGTTTAACACTACTCTGAACACATTATTGGCTATATCATGCCAAGGAAATGGGAACTAAGAACCTTTCCCAAGGACACACTGAGGCAGCCAACATAGGCTTGTCTGGGTGGGTATCAAACCTGCAAACCTTGCATAACAAGCCTGACACTTTACCATCTGAGGTACTATGACTCCCAAGAAGCCTTTCAATGAAAACCCTATGTCTGTGTGTGTGTGTGTGTGTGTGATTTAGATTTTTTAACATAGCTTTAACAATTTTTCAGTCATATCGCTACGATGTCTGCAGTGTGGCAGTTTATAGTGATGTCAAGCACTAGGGCATCATGCCACAGACATGTGGCATGATGTCCCACCAAGTCACATTATCATGATACCAGGCCGACCAGTCCTAACACTAACCTCTTAATGCTGAGCGCCAAGCAAGGCAGCTGTTAGTACCATTTTCAAAAGTCTTTGGTATGACTTGGCCTGGGATCGAACCCGCGACCTCCCGCATCCGAGGCGGACGCTCTAACTACTAGGCCACCAACATGGTTAAACCCTATGTCTACAAGACCATCTGTAGTATCTACAAGAAGATTTTCAAGATGACTACAGTGGTGACAATATTGTCAATCTGATCAGCATCATTTTCATTTAAGACCAGCCAGATATCGTAAGAAGTCCTTCACTGAAAACCACATGTCAGTATGACCATGTTTAAGAATGAATAACAGTATTAAGATTATCAACATGAATAAAATGAAGGCCATACTGGATGTAAGATAGATATCCATTTTCATCCACAGCAAAGTGGACATCATGGGAAGAATTTTGATGAAAACTTCATGGTGATATTATCATTCACCCACGAGGAGTAGAGATAACAATATTTTCATGATAGCCAAACAAAAATGCCACATTGGCTGTCTTAAGAACACCATGTCAAGATTACCATCCATTTGGGAGAAGTAGCAGTAACTGGATGTTGAGTCATCACTGCTTTGATTTAGAACAACTAGGCAACATGGGATGTCTGCTGAAAATTCTATGTCAATAACACTATCTATTCAGGAGAGTAATAATAATAATTTAAAGATGTCAGAATGACTACCTTTTCATTTTGGCTCAACTAGACATTGTAAGAAGTCTTTTAGTGAAATCCTTATGAAAATATAACAATCTATTCAGATGGATTAGCAGTAGGATTTTGAAGATGGCCACTGTGGCAGTCATTACTGGAATTTAGGGCCAACTAGACATTGGGATGAATGTGTGTGTAAAGTTTTATCACAATCCTAAGTGCAGTTTCTAAGTAGCGCTAACAGATGGACAACTACTGGATGGAAAACAGATGGATGATGGACAACAGTTTGTTGTATTAGCTCCTCTATTCTATGACCAGTAGAGCTAATAAAATCCCATGTTAAATTTGACTGATATAAAACAATCCACGTGGAAACCAAAGATACACTGAAATGCAATCAGAGGCTGTAACTCCTACAAATGATTTTGTGGAAAGATGGAAATTGAACTCGCTTAGAATTCTCATCACCACAAAGTTGCATGTAAAATCTGGTTGAAATCAAAACTCCTCTGGAAAGTCATGCTATGGATACTAAAGTTAGAAGGATGAGCTATTAGTAGTCATGACTTCTGAAAATGATATAGAATGCTAGAAATCAATTTAATTTGAAATCTAATCAATGTAAAGCTACATATTGAATCCAACAATTCTCTCTAAAGTTCTGTTGTTTAAATCAAAGCTACAAGGAAGGACTATTGGGGGGTGGGGTTTATAACTCCTGTCAGTGATGTCATGGAATGCTGGAAATCAATTTAATTTGAAATCTAATCAATGTAAAGCTACATATTAAATTCAACAATTCTCTCTAAAGTTCTGTTGTTTAAATCAAAGCTACAAGGAAGGACTATTGGGGGGTGGGGTTTATAACTCCTGTCAATGATGTCATGGAATGCTGGAAATCAATTTAATTTGAAATCTAATCAATGTAAAGCTACTCATTGAATCCAACAATTCTCTCTAAAGTTCTGTTGTTTAAATCAAAGCTACAAGGAAGGACTATTGGGGGGTGGGGTTTATAACTCCTGTCAATGATGTCATGGAATGCTGGAAATCAAAGGTTTTTTTTAAGACATCATCAATCTAAAGCTTCATACCAAATCCAATAATACTCTGTAACTTCATGCTGTAAAAATTTAAATGGATGGGCTGTCATAGGCCATAACTACTGTAAATGATGCCATGGAATGCTAGAAATTGCACTTGTTTCAATGTCTCACTTATATTAAGTTGCACATGAAATCTGCTCGAAATGCAACTTTTTTCCAGTAAGTTATCTTGCTTAATTCAAAGTTAGGAGATGGGGAAAACAGGGCCCTAATTTCTTTAAATAATTACTAAGATGGCTCAAAAATGAATTCTTCTAAAGTTCCATCAATAAAATGCTGCACACCAAAAATTCAGTTGAAATCCAACAATTCCCAAATTTGGTTGAAATCCAACAATTCCCAAATTCCATTGAAATCCAACAATTCCAAAATTTGGTTGAAATCCAACAATTCCCAAATCTGGTTGAAATCCAACAATTCCCAATAATGTTAGTTTGTGATAATGATACTACTGACGACAGATGGGTAGAGCATGATTATTATATTGCACCAGTTTTGCCTAGCAGGGCCATATTTAAAGTGCATTATTTAGTTGAAATTGAGCTGTCCTTAGTAATATGTATGTATGTATGTATATGTATGTGTGTATGTATGTATGTATGTATGTATGTATGTATGTATGTGTGTGTGTATGTATGTATGTATGTATGTATGTATGTATGTATGTATGTAACTCCAAAGAGTTCTACAGTGCCATCAAGTCAATCTTTGGCCCTTCAAAGTCTGGTTCTGCCCCTTTGCTTGCTGCAGATGGCAGTACACTAATAAAGGACAAGGTTGGCATTAAGGACAGATGGAAACAGCACTTTAGCCAGCTCCTAAATCTGCCCTCATCGGTTAGCCATTCTGCTCTTGAACAAATACTCCAACAGCCAACGCATGACCAACTGAATGTTCCGCCAACGATAGAGGAGTTGAGGATGGCCATTAAACAAATGAACTGTGGCAGGGCACCTGGTAAGGATGGCATCCCAGCGGAGGTGTACAAGGCTCTCAGTGAGCAGACTCTAGAGGCATTCCACGATGTGCTAACCAGCATCTGGACGGAAGAGGAGATGCCAGACGACCTCCGCGACGCATCAATTGTAACCATCTATAAGAATAAAGGCACACGTGCGGACTGCAATAACTATAGAGGCATCTCCCTACTCTCCATAGCTGGCAAAATACTTGCTCACCTCATTCTCAACAGACTTATCGCATCAGTGTCAGAAGATAACCTACCTGAGTCTCAATGTGGTTTTCGCCCAGACCGTAGCACTGCTGACATGATCTTCTCAGTAAGACAAGTCCAAGAGAAGTGCCTTGAGCAGAACATGAATCTGTATGCCGTCTTCGTGGACCTGACGAAGGCATTCGACACAGTCAACAGAGACGCACTGTGGGTAATACTCAAGAAGCTTGGTTGTCCTCAGAAGTTTACCAACCTCATCCGGCTTTTCCATGATGACATGACTGGAGAGATTCTCTCAGACAGTGAACCCTCTGAGAAATTCCCCATATCTAATGGTGTCAAACAGGGCTGTGTACTCGCTCCGGTGCTCTTCAACCTCTTCTTCACGCAGGTACTGCTCCACGCCATCCGTGACCTTGACCTTGGTATCTACATTAGATATCGCCTGGATGGATCAGTGTTTGATCTCAGACACCTAGCTGCTAAAACCAAGACGCTTGAAAGACTCATCACTGAAGCACTCTTTGCAGATGACTGTGCCCTCATGGCCCATGAAGAGATTCACCTACAGACAATTGTGGACAAGTTCTCTGAAGCCTCCAATCTGTTCGGACTCACAATTAGCCTAGGAAAGACAGAAGTCCTCTTCCAGCCTGCCCCAAACACTGTCCCTTCACAACCCTGCATCACCATCGGCGACACGCAGCTGAAGAATGTGGACAGCTTTAAATACCTAGGCAGCACAATATCCAATGATGGCTCCCTGGACAAAGAGATCACTGCGAGGATCCAAAAACCCAGCCAAGCACTCGGACGACTTCAAACCAAGGTCTTGCAGCACAAGGATATGCACTTGTCAACAAAGTTGAAGGTGTACAATGCAGTTGTCCTGACGTCTCTCTTGTTTCGCTCTGAAACGTGGACTGTATACCGAAGGCACATCAGTCGGTTGGAACAATTCCACCAGCGCTCCCTGAAAGCCATCATGAGGATCAAGTGGCAGGACCGAATCCCCAACCAGGAAGTCCTTGATAGAGCAAACACAACAAGCATCGAAGCGAAAATGATCCAGGCCCAGCTTCGTTGGACCGGCCATGTCATCCGCATGGATCAAAACAGAATCCCAAAGCAACTGTTCTTTGGCGAGCTAGTCCAAGGCAACCGAAACTAAGGCCGCCCTCACAAGAGGTACAAAGACAATCTCAAGACGCACATCAAATGGGCAGACCTTCAACCCCATCAGCTCGAGCTCGCTGCCTCAGACAGAAGTCACTGGCGAGTCCTGACCAGAAAAGCCAGTTCCACCTTCGAGGCTGACCGCCGCCAGCGTCTTGCTGCAGCCCGTGAGAGACGTCACAGAGCTGCGTCTCAGCCACCCCCAAGTACCGGTGTCCCATGCCCCACCTGCAACCGCCTGTGTTCATCGGAATTTGGACTCCGGAGCCACGTACGCGTCCATCGTTGATGAGACTGCACAACATGTCTTCCTCGGCCCGCGAGAGACTACCAATTGATTGATTGATTGAATGTTATTACACTAAGGGAGTCACTAATGATTACTGCTTTTTTGGATGTTGTTTTCTAGGATCCAGTCTAATGATTCATTGATGGCCCAGAATTCAGCAGTATATGTAGAGCAGTGGTCTGGTAATCTGGTTCCCATTTGTATGTTGAGTTCTGGGATTACCACTGCTGCTGCTGTTATGGGTGGCTCTGGTGTTTTTGACCCATCGGTATATATTTTAATGAAACTGGAGTAGGTGTCTAGTATGTCAGTTGTAATTTTTTATTTTAGTTGATGCTCCTGTTCCAATTTGTTTCCATATTCGGTGGCTTTGGTATTAATCCCTGGTTTAAGGTTTACCCAAGGGGCTTGGTCAGGAGATTTCGTATATCTCTCCTGTTCTCCATAGATTGGTAAGTTTTTCCTCAGTTCTATGATTAGTTTTCCACCTGGTAAGTTTGGTACTAGGTTTTTACTAAAAGTTTTGTTACACTTGCTGATAGCCACTTTTGTGGGATGCGTATTGGGATGTATTTCTAGCCAGATTGAGTATCTGAGTAGCATTTCTTGTCTTCTCAACCTTAATGGTATCTCTCCAGTAAGAACTTGGAGTTCGTCGAGTGAGGTTGAGGGTAGAGTGCCAGTGCAGACGACCAGTGCTTTTCTTTGCATAGCATCTAGCTTTTCCAGCTATGGCTGCTTGGCTGAGTTGTATACTTGACAACCATAGTCCAGTTTCGATCTTATAAGTGCTCTATAGATAGTTAGCATTAAAGCAGACTGACGATCGCGACGTTTTATATACTTGAAGCACGGACGTGAAGGAAAACATCCCCTGACACCAAAACTTACGATGCCCATATCATTACCAAAGAAAATTAAAACCATGGAAAGCGCGGACCTAAAAGAAACACTCACGTTGACTTTTTTTACTTACAAACACAGACACACACTATCGGACAAGACAGAGAAACGAAGTGTGGATTTTCTACTGACAAAAGAAACGAAGCGCTTATAGACACATTTCTATTTTTTAAAACATAAACACACAATTTTTTTTTGGCAATTGAATTAGTATGTCTTTTCGAGAGTATTGGGGGTAACCCTGAAAAGGGCTGTTTTTTGTTGACAGGGAGTGATGGCAATCTTTTTACTAAGATTGCTTCCCCGTCTGGTGGCAGCCTTTCCAACACGATACGGCCTGCTTCTGCGGAAAGAGAAGGATAACTCTTTGGTGTCCACACGGCAGTCAACAAAAACCTCTGTCTGGTTCATGCTGCTGCTGTTGCTCCTGCTGCTGCTGTTCTCTTTCTTCTGAAGTCTGTACTTCTCTGTCCATTCTTCTTGTTCTTTTTTGATTTCCTCTATGAAGACCTCTTCTACCAGGTCTTGGGCTATTGTTAACATCCTGACATTATCTATCTCTTCAGGCTTCGGTATCAAGTTTAGCCTGACACGATGTAAATTCATGTAAGCTTCGTTCAGCTTGGTTAGTCTGGATGGCATGTTCATAGGTAGACGAGTCAACCATGGATGGCCAGACTGTCTGAGAAGGATTAAAGTCGCCTATGCTAACTAAGAGCTTTTGCGACTCGTTAATGCTCAATTGTTGAGCTTTTTAATTGGTAGGTGTTTCCAGACTGGAGACCTCCCCGCTTTATATGGTTCAAACGCGGACGCGATAGAAAACATCCCTATTAGGGTTTTTGTTGAGTCGAAACGTTATGATAGCTAATGTCATGGTGAGGGATAGAAAGATGTCAAAGAGCATACATTCAGAGTCTTTTTTTGAAAACAAACGACAGACACATTTTTTTAAAAGACAACTTTTTTTATTCAACAAACAATTAACCACTAACAATTAACAATAACATCAAACAAACTTTTTTTGACAAGGTTGAAAACGTTGTGAAATTATGTGAGATTTCCACTGATGGAAGTCACGAGGCCATTGATGTTCACTATGTTTCCTAGCTAAAGACAAAAGATAGCCATAATGGTCACAAAACCATCGATCTACTTTCTCATCGTTTCTAGAAGAGTTCCTATCAAAATAAGTCACTAAATGTTCTAAAGGATATCCAAGGCTGCGTTGATGAAGAAAATACACACAATATCTTCCACACACCATGGAATCTGTGCCTTATAATTTCACATTATTGTATAGTATCGTCTGGGCATTTCTTCTCATAAAGTCGATGATGTCGTCTTCCAAAGGGGGTAATCCATACAAATCAAAATACTACACGCGATTCTTTTTAGGGAAGTAGACGGCTACCCAGTGGGTTCCTGGAAGATGACTGTCGTCCGTGTTGATGACATAAGCTTGATGGTCTTGAGGTTTCCGATGAGGTAGTTCATCTTTAGTGCAAACCACAGGATTCCAAGAAGCAGTGTACGAACTGTTGTTCAAAAGGTAATAAAGTTCCCAGGTATCCATTTTTTGTTTTGTTGTTTTTTTCGCAGGTAATAATAAGTCATCAATACAATTCTGACTTTTTGTTTGAAAATCTCTGTCAAGTAACCGTTTCTTTGCTTCGTCTCCGTACTTTGGGCTAAGAGAGATTCAATGCGATAGATCTCCAGAGTTTGGAGGGCAGGAATGATCACGCAAGCCTTTATACCACTCATGCAACACTGCTTCTTCCGAGGTGAGATTCCAAGCATCGTCCAGATACTCGTCCAATTTTTCTTCTTGGCTCATCATCAGACATTTATCGTGTTGAATTTGACTGGGATGATCGTTTTGACATCCATAGCAATCCTTCTTGGTCAATTCCGTAATTTCATCCGACAGGTGTTTGGCAAAACAGGACTCTAAATGTTGCTCTTGTTCTGGCCATCTGGACGTGACTACTCTGTCCTCTTCGTCTTTGTCTTGGGGTTCTGCTTTCACGGTATCCTCCCATTCCATTTCCAAAGATTCTCTACCGTTCAAAGAGGGGTAAGAGTCTTCCACAGTTTCTAATAGTCTAGAATGACTTTTCTCAAACTGTTGATTTCTATGGTACTATCGAATTCGGCATACAAGATGAAGTTCACCGTCTCGGCGAGAGCTTCTGCAAACTGAAGTTCCACACGCAGTTGACCGGATTTTATAGGGTGGAAATGTCCCTCGTCGCTACCTTCGTCTGGAGTGAAATCAAAGGCCCACAAAGTGTAACCTCCTACATAATCTTCGTACGAAATGCCGTGACTGGTGTTGGTTCCTAGTTGTCCGGTAGCTTCGTACAGGGACAAGTACGATCTCAAGTAATTCTTCTGGGCAAAGTTAGGTTCGAAGGGTCTGGTACACAAGGCCATCGCGACTGATTTCAATTTTGGACACTCTATAGTGCTTAAACTGTAAAGGATTTTGATCGTGGGCTCCGTTAAGGGCTGCATTGCTGACAAGGCCAACGACTAAACATTTGGGTAACTGTCCTTGGAAAAGATGATCTTCGATCTTGGATCGGAGTCCAGCAGCAATGGTGAAAGTTTTCACTTCTACGAGTCGTATCGGATACTTCGCTGTCGTTCTGCTCAACGTGTGACTAATGTCGTTTCCCGCTTTAGGTAACACTTCAACGCGGCGGACGTAAAGTCTGGCTTCTTGGGTGATGGTTTTGTACTCATTGGCATGAACCATCAAATGGAAAGCGACACTGCTGAGATTGAGTCTCAGGCGAATATCCACTCCGTTGAGCAAATACTTATCTTGCAACCACATGTCCAAATGCAAACGATCCATCAGTTCTAAACTACGACCTTGCAGGATTTTCTATTGATGGTCATTAAAACCCACATTGTGAGGATCGTCGTCTGCTGTCAGGGCTGTGTCGTTAGACTTGTTCTCACCTGCGGTGTCAGGTTTCCAAATCACGCAAGCATCCAGATGAGTGTTCTTGGCCTCTTTTCCGTACGTCAAGAGATTTTCCAGGTACGCTCGATAAGGGTAAGTATCCATGCTACTGCTGACCAGTTTGTTATTCAAGTACAAATCCACTTCGCTGAACAAGGAATGCACGAAATTGTTGACTGGTGCTACTCTGGCGTCGGCTCCCGGATTGGTGTTGTCGGTTTTGATCACTTTCAGTTTCAGATAGAAGTAACTGCTATTCAGATCGATGTAATCTTCGGGCTGTCCTTTGATTTCAAACTCGATGGGAGCTGAATCCGTCAAAGAGGAGACGGGATGAAATTCGACCCATTGGGATTCTTGCATCGTCATCATGGTGTGTGGCATGGCAAACAGATCCAGTTCCGACTTGGAACAGGCGCAAGCTTCTCTGTGCATCATTTTCTTTCTTTCTGTGATTTTTTAATAATTAAAAACGTCTACACTCAGACGTTTTATTTTCTTAGTCTTTCTAGCTCTGTGGGTGTGAAGTCCTCCGAAGGGGTATTTTCGTCGTCTCTTTCTGTCTTGTCCTTGGTGTAGCGTTAGGGAAGTAGGAATGCCTGATTCGGCAGCGTCCGGGGCATTTATAGGAGTTTCTCGTCGGCCCAAAATGTCTTTGCCCGTTTGAAGCAAGACATTTTTCCTGCTCTCAAGAAAGCTTCTTTGGGATTTTGTTTGTCAATGATGACATTTTGGAGAAATTCTTTACCTTGCGTCAACGCGGCATCTTTCAAGGTGTGCAATCCCCGTGTCACCATCGGTTTTAAAACGGGGGCCACTGCTCAAAAGGCTGATTTCAGCATATCTCCTAAACAATGTCCTTGCTGTCGATCGACTCCTTGGTACACAGGATATATGACTGACAAGAGGTTAGAATAATTGTTTTTGAAAATGGAGTTTTACTGTGACTTTCCCTTTGGTGAATAGAATAATTTGTACCAGATCTCCTTTTACAGTAATGTTGACAGTGTTAAAATACGACTTACTGACGGGCAAATAGTGAGGATGTACAAATTCGCGGTGAACGTGATAGGTGTTTCCACCTTCCTCGTCAGAATCCACTTTGAAAGGAATGACACGCAGTAACGGTACGGATGTGTGTCCCACCACGTTGTACTCCACCACATCGGAGTACACGAAGATCAGATTCATTCCTTGGTTCATTTCTACAGGGAATCGAAAATATTTCGAAAAGTCCAAGTTGCCAGTAACGGATGGAATTTGGTTTGTAATCTTGATCAACTTTTGATCTCCACCCAAAATGTCATACAATTCAGGACAAAATGTAATGGCCAATACTTTGTCCTCCGAAAATTTTATCAGTAGGCGACGAGCTATTTTATGGTACTCGAGAGTGACACTTTTTCTAACTTTCTCCAAGTCTTTACCAAACATGGTATTAAATTTCGTAGCAATCGTGTTAAACAAGTGTTGATCGCTAAATATTAGCCTGCAGGAATGGTCAACAGATAGGTGAACCGTTTAGTTTTGGGATCTTGTGTTTTCATAGAGTCACTTGCAGTGGTGCGTTCATCCAAGTTTTGTTGCACTTGCTCGTCATGAACTTCCACCGTGAAAGTGTTTTGATTTGGAAGGATACTTAGGATTTGTGTAGGGTGAATCATTTCCACTAAAGCCACTTCCCAATGGGCTTCGTGATCCAATTGGATGGCCTGAGGTAATTTGGCCGTGTAACAGCATAAGGTGTTTTTGGGAAACACCTCCATGGAACTGTCACTGGGTAACGTTAAGAAAAATTGGTTATTCCTAATTCCAGAGTTCTAGTGTCCGAGGAGTCGCTGGAAGTCAGAGGAGTGTCTAAAACAGGATCGTTATGGTGACTGTTGGAAGGGGGGCTGACGTTGGACGAAAGGCTCCCGTTGTTGTTCCCGTTAGAGGAATATTTTAGGGACGGATTGGGGAGAAGGTAACGGATGCAACTGCTGAGTAAAATGGTCCACAATTGTTTGTCTCCTTGTTGCAAACTCAAATTGGCAATGACAGCACCGATGACACAATATACCACAAATATTTGGCAGAAAAAGACGATTTGTGTTTTAGGCACACGTTCTCCACACCACACCCACAAGGGTTGCTTTTGTAGATCTTGCAGAGAAGAACTGGGGGAAGGAGTGGTCACTGCGGTAGCTGAGGCTGTGTTAAAGGGCATGATGGTCACTTCTTTTTATAGTCAATGATTTGCGAAGCGTCGATCCAAGAGTCAAAACTGGGAGGATATCCTTTGCAACGTACTTTGATTTCTTTGATACGTCGTTTTCTCACTTTTCGGGTTCTTTTTTCTTCCATCAAGAATGCTCTCGATCTCGTACACGTCGTCTTCTTTTTTGGTCACACGTTGTAACTCGGGCAAGTAAAACGTTCCTTTTAACACTTACCCGTTCATGTCTTCCAATTTTTAGACCGGAGGATGACGGCCACGCACTCTTTCAGTGACACGAAACAATTCGGTGGTCCAGTTGGGTAAGTAACCCTTGTCGAAAGTGCGTTTGGTTTTGTCAATGCGCACCCAATCTCCTGCTGCCAACACTTCACCTTTCTTGGGGACAGTCACTGTCGGGGACGTACCAAACAGGCGCTCAAAGACGGTCACTTCGTTGTCGGGAGTCACTTCTTGGGAGGCACGTCCGATGCTCCGATGGTATGATTGGTTGTACGATTGGAGTAGTTGTGGCAAGACGTCAATGTACTTGACAGTGTGTTGATGCGTAAAATATTTCCACATGCGTTCTTTCAAGGTGCGTTGAAAACGTTCCACGATGCTGGTTTTGGTTTTGGGATTCTCAGTGGTGAAAAAATGAATGTCACGTTTCTTCAATTCTTTTTGGAATGCTTGGTTCGGAAATTCGGTGCCTTTGTCGGTTTGCCCTCGAAGAGGGTGACGCCCGCTTTGTTTCAACACCAGTTTGAGGGCTCGCACTAACTCACTGCTCGATTTGGAAGTCAATGGCACGACCCAAGCAAATTTGGAAAAGAAGTCGATGACACAAAACAAATATTTGTTGCCACGATTGTAGGTGGCCAAATGAGAGACATCGGCTGAATCGGCTTGCCATTGATGATCGATACCCTCTACTTGGGTGCGACTTCTGGAAAATTTTCGTCGAATGGGTTTGTGTAAGGTGTACGTGGCTTGTTCTTGTAATCATCTTTGCACTTGAGGTAAACGAACACTTTTCAGTCGAGTTATGGCAGCACGAAACAATTTCTGAACTCCTCCGTAACCTACAGGATGGGATGGATCGTAGTAAATGCTGCCTAACACCTTGTCCATTTTTTAACAAGTGATCCACTCTTCAGTGATGCTACCCTGGATGGGATGTGGGAGTGGTTTAGAAACGGCTTTTCGTGTCCGATGTGTCACGGGAGTAGAAGTCGAGGGTAGTGGTGGTGGTGGAAATGGGATGGCTTTGGTCTTCTTTTCTTTTTTCACATCTGGTTTCCCTTCTTTCTTTTTGACTTCTGTCGAAGGAGGAATGGACATCATTTTTTTAACCCATGCTTTAAGTTCTTCTCGTTGGGGTGTAGGGGATGGGGTCAACAAGGACGCTGAAATCTAACTAGGGATGGGATTTGCTGACGATGTTTGAAAGACTTCTCGTGCCTCTTCTTCCTCAGGTATCCATGGGGCTACGTCTTGACCACTGGTGGTGGTGGTGTTGGTGATGGCCTTTTCATCAGGGCTTTAAAATCTTTCAGAGTGGGTTGAGCTGTTTCGTCTAAAGCTTTCTGGTGAAAGAGTTGCAGTCGTTGCAACAATTGACCGTACCGTTGAGATTTTTCCGTTTCTGACAAATCGATGCGATCCATCAATGATTGCAATTCGTGTTGTAACTGGGACATCTCCGTCAAATGAGGATTGGAAGATAAATGCGGGGTTAGTTTTTCTTGTTAACGATGGTATTCCATCCATCATTTGTAAGGCACTAAAGCAAGTTTTCGTCCTTCCATCGGATTTCAAGGATCACGTCTGAGATCTTTTGACTCCAAAGGTCCCTTTTATCTTCTTGGACCTTTTTATCTTCATCCTCTCAGGATGTTTCCCAATAGTCCTTTCAGCAAGGATCCTCCTATTGTTCCCATTACTCCTTTCAGTAAAGGTCCTCCTATTGTGCCAATTACTCCTTTCAGTAACATGGGTAAAAAGGGAAAAATTCCTCCGCGTTGCACCAACATCTTTTTCATTTGACCAATAGGCATTTTCTTTTGGACCATTTGGCGAAAAACGTGACGATATTTGGCTAAGCATTCTTTCTGGTGTTTAGACAAAGGTATCGTGCCTTTCGAGACATTCCGACAACATTCGCACACGGTATCGATGACGTCTTTGGAGGCAGTTTGAATGAGTTATTTTCGCATGGGTGGAGGAGCTTTGGACAGGACGAACAACATGTCCCAATGTTTGGCTAAACGAAGAGTCAGTCCTTTCCTTTTCTTTCCTTTGGGGGTAGAAGAAGGATGTCTTTTAGGGGGGTGACATCTGTGTTTGTTGGTTCCAGGGCACACACCAAAAATACACTAACGTCGATGACTTGGCACATGGCCTTTTATCCTTTTTTTGACTATCGCTTCGTCGTAAAGGTGACAATTTGTTTTCCAAAATCGCCAAAGATCCCATGATGTGGTACTGAATCGCTGAGGTCATAGCGTACGGCATCACTGCCATCGCAAGACAGTTTCATTCTCGAGTTTCTCGTTGGACTTGAGTTTTACGCTCGATACTTGCAGTTTGAAAAGATTCATAGTTTTCGCTTGATGTTGGTAGTTAGAATGAACTATTGGTCTTGGATATTGTCGCTTTTTATATGTTGGCCAATATCGACGTGTTCGTACGGTAAAGTGAAGTGGTTGGGAAGCCGAACTCGCTTCTGGTACACGATTTGATACACTTTTTCCAAAGGCCGACTGACGATTTGGTGTGTGGGGAAACGCGCAATCTTGTGCGGTTCGTGGGTGGTCACTTTAAAATTTCCATCCTCTTCAGACTGCAAGGCTTCTTTCGAGACGCCAAAGTTCACCAGTCGACTGGTGCGATAATTGAGTCAATCCTTTCACTTTACACTCGGTGTGCACTTCTCCTTGTGGGTCTCGGTATTCGTAGCCGTAATTTTTGGGACCGGCACTAGCAAAACTTAGAATCTTGTTGTTGGGGTGCTCATCTGTCCAGGCTCCTTAATGGTCTCCTTCGATGACAGGGTGACGTTGACCCAGGCGATCGATGTAGATGCAACTGTCCGTGTCAAAATGCAGCACACGATCTCCTAACTGGTGTAAAGCTTCGTACAGTTTTAAGCAAGCATGGGCTGTCACGGAAAGCGCAATGATGACATTTCCAAATTCGTCAGCTTCTACAAAGTCTAGTTCTTCTTCATAATTGACTAAGATCAAGTCCTCACGAAGGACGTCCACGTGTTTCATGTATTTGGTTTTGACGCGAATCATCTGGAAGTAGCGGGAAGGTTCTGTCAAATACTCCGTCGTAGGTAAACACGGTCGTTGTGCCATTTTGCCTCACAAACAATTTAACATCACTTTGGCAAACGATCGCCTTCCTCCGTTTTTCTCCACGTGGTTTAAAGTGATGCCTTCCTGCTCAAAGTATTTCTCTTTGAATTTCTTTTGGCCTTCGGGAGTCTGGCACCAGGAAAGATAGCCGCTTGCTTCATGTTTCAGTTTTAAAAAGGCATTCAAGTAGTCTGCGAAAATGCATTTCTGAGTCCAGTCACCCTTGTGGTATTTTTCTGTCTTGGGAAAGTGGTAAATTTCGTACACTTCTAACAGTTGGTACCCCAGGTCCAGAGCTTTAAACAAGTCCACGCTGACCCACGTTCCTGTCAAGGCGCGTTCTTCCTGGGTGTGCTGACTAGATCGGTCTTAGTTGCACGTTTCGGCACAAGTACGGCACAAGGGAAACATCAGTTTTCCTTGGCAATGGTGAGGTAAAACGGGATGGTACAAGTTCGTGCGAGGCAAGACTTTACATTTGATCAATCCTTCGTATTGTTTTCCACGTCGATGTGTTCCGTCAGCATTGCGAGTGCCCTGCGGAAAAGTGACAGTATTTGCACACGTAAGGATAGAATGAACACACGTCCAAGTATTTGATTTCTTCTCCTTTCTCCTCGTCGGCTTGGTACAGCAAACAGGTGGCCTTTTTCCGTCCTCCGTACAAACTGTCCCTCGGGTTCAGTGGGTCCACCAGCTTGTAACTTTCCACGATGCGCTTAAACTCCGGATCGGTTTTTAAACGGTGATCGTACTCGTGTTCCCACATTTCCACCACTTGGCATCCTTGCTGTTCTAACTTCAAGCGCCGCTGACAGGTGGCCAGGTACAAGTCTTCCATAGTTTGTTGTAAAAACTGATTTTTAGTGTCACGTTGAGGGTAACAGATGGGACAACCGTGAAATAAGCACCCGTGAATCTCGTACACGATCTTAGGGTTTTCTAAGTCCCAACCATCCACTGAATACGTTCCGATGGTCTTTTCGCCTCCTCGGTTGCGAGCATGTTGGATCCATTTGTCTTCCTTGTCGCACAAGTAATGTAACCAGCGTAGGGCTTTGACCGAGTATTGGCGTTTAACAAAATTGGTAGTTTGAGGACTTATGACAGCGAGGGTGTTTTCGGGTTGAATCGTTGGCGGTACACTAAGGAACAAGCTTTGGCAATGGTGCAGTCTTCTTTTAAAGGGTCGATCCCTCCGTGCTCCAGGAACAGTTCTCGAAATTTTCCACAGCAACGCCGTGAAATGTCCACGTTGGAACGGCAATACTTTAACATTTCTTCCTGAAAGTCGAAGGGGACCGAAGCGTGAGTCTGGTACCAAGTGTAGAAAGCTTCTCGTTGTTCGGTACGCATGTTGTCGGGGTCGTAGTAGTGAGCCTTAGGCAAATGGGGTAAAACGGCGTGTTGATTGACTTCGGTATTGAAAAAGTGCGGAAAATAGCCTTTGACCATTTCTGTCATTCCAAACGTTTTAGGCATTCGACTCAAAGGCATGGCCAAGTAACTCATTGATTCTTTAAACTGCACTTGATCCACTTGCATGGAAATGATTTTGGCTCCGTTTAAAGTCACTTTAGGACGTTCGGTACTTTGTTCCGTATAGTATCTGAGAAGAAATTGTCCATCGTATCCCGAGAAATTTTGAGCCATCACCGTGGCATAACGATGACAATCTCCGTAACGTTCGATGTCCTCTTGGCTCCACGTCTCGTCGATAGGGTCTAAGATCCATTGAGCGAAATCGGTCAGCGTGTTCGGTCTCCGAAACATTTTTTCACGTCCTCCAGGAATCTTGCTGCAGTGAGGGCAATGACTAAAGATAGGCTCTTGGATGTACTTCTCGCACGTTCGGTGAGCCACGCAGAAATTAGGAATGTGAATGCCGGTCTCTTGCATGCATTCGAAATCGAAAAGGATGAAATTCCCTTTCTTCATCTGTTCATCTTCTTCTTCATATTTGGAATGGTATTTTTGAATGTAGCATTTGTGTTCCAAGTCCATGATTTGGTGACAAATGTGACATCGCTTATTTCATGAACATACATGCGCCTTGGTATTATTGGTACGTATCAGTTGTCCACAAGTTGGGCACAATCTCAGCAGCTGACAAGCACATTTCTGCTGTGAACCTTGCGTTTTCAGATGTTGTTTGTAACAGGCAGGGCTGACAAAAGTGCGCTGACAAGCAGAGCATGCACTAGTTCTTGTCCTTCGTCAAGACAGGGTTTAGAGGCCAAACATCCCTCACATTTCGATCCACAATGCTTGTGTTGCTCTCGATTGTTATAGCCATAGTCACATTTCTCACAGTAATAACTGTATCCCAGGAATCTGGTGATACTGGAAATGGCATCAAAATGTTCATCGTGATGATAGACGTGAATGTATTTTCCGTCTTTGAAATTTTTGCCAGCTACAGTGTGAGGCGATAAGTCACGTTTCTGCTTCTAACTTTCTTCTCCTTTCTTCACGAAATGATGCGATCGTTTCATCTTGACTGCAGAAAATCAAATGACTACATTTGAAACTCCATTGACACCTTTATATTCATGTCAGGGTCGGTGTATATATAAAAGGCTAGTACCCTCCCTCCCAGTATTCATTTCACTCTCAAGCCGACCAGCACGATGGAAGAACCCACACAGATCGAACTTCTGATCAGAGTTTTGCGAGATGTCATACGAAAGTTTTCTTCCGACAAGCCGACGGACTACTCCCCCTCCTTTCGAGATAAAAGTCAAGATACTTGCTATATCTGTCAGAAGAAAGGGCATTGGGTTATAGAATGTCCAGAGCGTCAAAAAAGCAATACCAGTGTCAAACGAGACAAAAGTCAAGATACCTGTTATCATTGTCAAGAGAGATGACATTGGCCTTCAGACTGCCCTAAGAAACAACAGGAGCAGGAGAAGGAAGAAGAAGAGGTGCCCTTGGCAAAGGAAGAACCCCGACACGTTCAGAAAGAGAAGAAAAGAAGACGAGAAAAATGTCAGGAAGAAGAGGAAGAAAAACCTGTGAAAGTGAAGAAAATCCGAAAACAGAGAGAGTGAATGAAAAAAAGACACAGAAGAAGTATATGAACTTTTTTAAAGTGTTGTGTTGTGTTGTGAATTGAATTGTAACATGTGTACCAGAATAAACCAGACAGAAAAACGTAAGTGTCTCCTGATTTTGATTTTTAGAATAAGGGCCTACACTCACGCACTCACACATGTACATCATAGGGTTACAAAAAAGGGATTTTGAGTTTTAATTGATTTTGGCAAAATGAATACTATCTCTTTTCGAAAGAAATGGGTGAGCCTGAAAAGGACCGTTGGGTGTTTGTTTTTTTAAAAACCAACTCAGGAACGAGAAGCAATCTGCTTTAACTGCCTTAAGCCTTTGCCACGGCCAAGGCCAACTTCTGGACCTGCTCCTGTCGATGATTGGGTAGAAATCACTAGGGTGTTATCTCAGGCGTACTAACAGGGTTAGGCTGTTTGGCTCGAGAAGGTCTTTTTCTCTTGGGTCGTAGTAAAGAAGTCTGATACATTTGTTTCAGACTCCTTAACTCTGCCAAAATGTCCAAGAGTACCGTTACCGTTTGACTTTCACTGTTCTCCTTCTCTCCTAGACCTTGTTTCTTCTCTGCTTCTTCTTCTTCTTCCTGTCGTTTCCTTCTTGCCTCTTCTTCTCGCTGTTGCTGTTCAAGGAGAAATGCTTGTTCTGCCTCTTTCTGCTGCTGTAAAAATTTCTCCAATTCTTCTTTCTGTCTCTGTTTAAAATCCTCGACGGGTGGTAAAGAAGGAGAAGGTGGCGAAGGTGCTGGTACCGGAACAAATTCTTGCAAAGAGAGAAAATCTACTAAATCCCTGTTGAAATCGACCTCTTCTGGAAGTAGCCCTGTGTTGACTTTGGTAGCCGCTGCTATGTCATCGCTTCTTGTCTCCACGGCCGGTGCACCCCAATTCATTGTCGTCTTAATTTACGTCATGTTTCAAAAAACAATGTCGCATCGATTCACTGTGCACAGACGCTAGTGCACTTATATAGGGAATGTGACGTCACAGGTAGCTCTCTTCGGATTGGAAGACAGACTCCGCGAAGTGACTGAATTTTATAACGCGTGCTGGGATTGGTGAACACTCTCAATCCGTTTCGATCCGGTTTTCCACTATAAATAAACGCGGTTCACTTCATTCCCTTCATCTGTTCTCGTCACAAGATGTGGACAAACGTTGAATCCTCTATTCTCGTATCGTCGAGGCTGTTCCGTACTGACTTACCCATGTATGTTAAATCATCATGGACCATCATTCGAGTCACCGATAAGACTGTTTGGAAAAGAAGATGCTATGTGGAGAGACAGCGCTGTCTGAAGCGAGTCCTCATTTATGGTCCAGAGGTTAGACGACGTTTAAGAAAGAGAAGTAGATCAGTAAGATGTCCTCTGTGTTAACTAACTGGCGTTAACCTGAAAAACCAACGGCCCTTTTCAGGACCACTTTCATATGCCTCGAAAAGATTTATTCTCTTTCTTGCCTAAAACATTTTAGTCGATTGTATATTTTATGTTTAACTCCTCAAAAAATTATTCTCATACCTAAAATTTTTAGTCGATTGTATAATTTAGGTGTGATAGATTGATATTCATCAATCTATGGTTGTGTTGTATATGTCTCTATCTCTCTTGTGTTTGTCCCTACCTAGCGTAGCCGCGCGTATTTAGGTCAGCCACTTGCAACATTGTTGCAAGTGTCCAGTACCGTGACGTCATCCCACCTGTTCCATTCCTATTGTCCGTATACAGGTCTAGGGTTTTAATTTTGTTGCCATAAATCTTGTCACTATATTACCCCAGGGTTTTGATTTTGTCGCTCTAAATCTTGTCGCTATATTACCCCGGGGTGTGTGTGTGTGTGTGTGTGTGTGTGTCTCTGTAATGTATTTTCCCATTGTAGCTATATCGCCCCCCTTCATTACTAACCACCACCATCACCGCGGCGTGCACATTTCTGAAACAAAACTGATAATGCCATTGTTCCGTTTGTCTAATATAACGTGGAACAAGAACGCTACATTGTAAACACAAAGAGACCCAACTGTTTTATTGTATCTACTCCGATTCCAGATGTTTCATATCGCTTCCGGTTTCGTACGGCTGCTATTTGTACCTATAGTCTTGTATATTGTTTGTTAAATTAAAACCTGAACTGTCTAGCTGTTAATGTTTGAAACTGTACACAATAATACAGATGCAAATAACGACCTGACAAAAAGACAAAAGATATCAAATACCAGAAGTCAGTGTAAATACAACAGAGTGTACATAATTTTGTGAAATTCGAAACAACAGCCTCGCATGCTCAAATGAAGTCAATGTTTGTTTACGAGGACAATAAGTTATAATGTTTTAGATTTCGATTACTATAAAAAAAAAATTTAAAATTAGAACAGATATATATCAAATGCATATTATTTCGGATGTATATGGTCCATTTTTTGCAAAAGTATTAAAACATATCATATCAAATACCGGGATTAAGAGTTGGTACGCGAGGCTTATCGACAAAAGTTTAGGAAATAAAATGAAAAACGAAAGTGGACAAACGCCTGTCGAATTTACAAGAGAAAAAGAGCAGATATTTGATAGGTGGTACTTAGCCAATGAAGTTCGTAAAGATTACGAAAATCTCAGAAAACTCGTATTAAAGAGTTCAAGACTTGCGTCCATAGCGACGTTAAGACTTACCTTGATGAACACAAGGTCGAAACTTTAGAGAATGTTTCTCGTACAGACGACGAGTATTTCTTACCTAATAAAATTTATTTTGTCACTCAGCAGTATACAAGTAAAAAACTGTATTTAAGTCAGATACGAGCACTTCTAAATTTTAAACTGGCACAGCTTTTAGCAATATAGTTTCTGATAAGACTGATCAGAAGTCCTTATATCTTCCTACGTGCACCAATCGTAAGAAGAGAGAGCACTTTATTTCTAATTGCTACAAATTGAAAAATAAGCAGCAAAATCAAGACAGACCTGTTCTAAATGCTCTTATTTATAAGAGGTCAGGGTAATGGTCATGTATTGCAAGCATTACATTTGTTGGGGCAAATAAACCCAAGTCTGATTTTATTATGGAGAATTATGAACCATTTAAAGGGTTCTGTAACACTCATTAGTGATTCCGCCAATCCTATCCCTATTAAAATTTTACGAAGACAGGAGCTTCTCAGAGTCTTTAATTATCAGGTACTTTGCCTTTTTCTGAGAAGTCTTCTTCTAATGAGAGTGTTCTTATTCAAGGGAAAAAGTGTGGCTTTCTTAATGTTCCTCTCCATTGTGTAAATTTGTCATCAGACTTAGTCTCAGGACCCATGACAGTCGTAACAGTACTGTCTTTACCCATCGAGGGTATTCATTTATTATTAGGCAATGACCTAGCTGGCGATAAAGTTGTGGTTAATCCACTTGTAACTGGCTAGCCTTGTTTGATTCAGAAAGTCGATCCTACTGAAAAAGAAATCTCTGACTGTGATGTTACTAGAGCTATGGCAAAGAATGCTCTTGAGAATGATATTGATCAAAAAATTATTCCTTTAGCTGACACATATATTGGTCAGGCTTTTGATGAGGTCACTTTTACTCCTCGTTTGAATCATTCAAACGGTATTGATCACATTGATCCTCTTTTTACTGCTCATTGTTTTTATTCTATTCAGGGTGACAAACGACAATCACTTGTCGTCGAACAGTAAAAAAGACCCTGAGATCTCCTGTTAGTTCAGAAGGCCATTAGTGCAACTGAAGCCACAGAAGTACCTATTTGTTATTTTGTTAAAAATAGGGTTCTTATGAGAAAATGGAGACCACCTGAGGTACCTGCTGGTGACGAGTGGTCAGTCAACTATCAAATTGTAGTCCCAAAGTCGTATAGACAAGAAATTCTAAGTCTAGCCCATGAACCTCTTTTGGCTGGTCATTTAGGGATTTGCCAAAACTTAGAAGTGATATTTGTAAGTACTGTAGATATGGTCACACTTGTCAAATGGTAGGAAAACCCAATCAGAAGATACCTAAGACTCATCTGCAACCTATGCCTGCATTTGACGAACCATTAGCAGAATAATGGTAGACTGTGTCGGTCCCTTACCTAAGACCAAGTCATGCAACCAATACTTGTTGACCATAATGCGTGAGTCTACAAGATTCCCAGAGGCAATTCCATTGAGGAATATTAAAGCTAAAAGAACAGTAAAAGCTTTAATAAAGTTTTTTTTTACAATTGGCCTTCCCATATAAGTCCAATCTGATCAAGGGTCAAATTATATGTCTGGAATTTCGCAGCAAATTATGCATTAATTAGGCATCAAGCAATTCAAGTCAAAAGTGAAACTGAAGTACAACCTAACTACAGTGAGATAACTTTTAAGTCTGGTGATAGAGTTTCGTCTTTCTTGCTCATTCTTCACATTAGATATTATGGTCCTTACAAAGTTAGAAAGAAAATGAGTGAGTTAAATTACAAAATTAGCACTCATGGGATGTAAATACATTAAAGGAGTATGTTGATAGAGATAGACTGGTTACCCATGCAAGCAGTTTGGTTGTACCTGTCCCACACAGTGAGGATTTAAGCGCTGGAATGCAATCGGACTGGAATGACTTTGGAGTAATCAATCTTCGAATCTGAGAAATTATAAATAATCTCGACCAGAAACTTTCACATCTGCAGCTACACGAAAAGAATGAACAAAAACAGATGTTACTTGAGTATAAGCACTTGTTTCCAGATGTTCCTACAAAATGAAATAAAATCTACCATGATGTTGAAATTTTTAAAAGTTACCAACGCGTGGGGCCCCTGTGAGCTTGGGGCCCGATTGGGCCAAACCGGTGCAATCGGCCTAAGGCCGGTGTAGTATTAAATTTTGACCTCGTTGAATTCTGACCCCGCCGGGTCTGCTTTCAACGTTGAAAGTTGACCCAGGGTCAGTTCTTAACGTTGAATTTTGATTTCACAGTCGTTGAAAACTGATCTCAGTGTTGAATTTTGATCAGATTTCCGGGTCATTTTTTAACGGATATTGTTTTAAGTTCCGCATACATAGGTTTATGAATCATCAAAAAGGAAATGCATAGTATGTATAAATATGTATAAAATCAACAAAAGCAATGTAATGCAGTACATGCAGTAATGAAATTATGAATCGTCAAAAAGGAAATGCATAGCATGTATAAATATGTATAAAATCAACAAAAGAAATGTAATGCAGTACATGCAGTAATGAAATTATGTATATAGTTATCTTCCTTTTTTGAAATAGATATAATGTAATTTTTTGTGTACTTCGTCTGCTGCATGCCATCAAACATATCAGAAGTACGCAAATTTCTAGGCATGACCAATTATGTTTGACGATTTATCCCAAATTGTTCAACAATTAATGAGCCTCTTCGAGCCTTAACCAAACAAAATCAGCCATGGGAATGAACTGAAAAACACGATAAATCGTTTGAAAAACTCAAACAGAATTTAACAAATACAAGCGTATTTCGATCCTAATAAGGAAACGCAATTAATTGCAGATGCAACTCCTGTCGGTCTAGGCGCATTATTAACTCATAACGGAAAGGTTATTGCTTACGCCAGCAGAACACTTTCAGAGGTGGAAAATCGGTATTCACAGCGGAACGTGAGGCAAAAGTTTGGAGTTTTGACCACTTCCATCCATACCTGTTTTGGTCACACATATAAGCTAATCAGTGACCACAAGCCCCTGGAAATTATTTTCAACAATCCAAAATCACGACCCTCTGCAATAATCGAGAGATGGCGATTGAGATTACAAGCATACAGTTTCAAAGTAGTTTACAAACCAGGTAAAACAAATGCAGCATATTACATTTCGCGACATCCCAAGGCTGGAACTGAATGCTGTAAACATTCTGAAGTTGCAGAAGGTCATGTTCAGTTCGTATCTGTTAATGTTGTAGGTATCACGGTACCAATTGTATTTCCATAGACCTCAATGCTAATGTTTTGTGAAAGAAATATACTTTCTATCCTACCTCAGCATGCGTGTCACACACTGTCATAGAGAACAATGTTGGATCGTCAATTTGACAAGGACAGAACCAGGTACTTTATTGCAATTTAGAGAAATACCTTTGCAGGGACTAAACAAGGTTAAGAGTTACCAGTTACAACAGATATATTTTCAATGATGTTTATGACATTTTAAAAAAATCATAAAAAATACCAAATATGATCTAGATATGAATTAACATAATCTCACATGTTGCCAAAATACTCAACATTTTTTTAAACCTGACAGAAACTACAACTCTTATATAATGCACCAATCATAGCAGTTCTGTTGTTTATTTCTGAATACAATGCTACCTACACCTTAACCTCTGCCCAGCTGAGCAGAATGTTAGAGTGGGGGTTCTGGACCACTTTTTGGGGTGGGGTCACTCAGTCGCAGAAAAAGTGGGGTTTTGTAACCAGTTTTGCAAGGGCAGTCACTAAGTCGCCTGTGTTTGTTGTGAAACAGTACATTTTGATCTTTTTGTGATGAATTGGACTATGAGATCACCATTCGCTTCATCCTTGAACTTTCCAAGAACCTTTTTCTTATCTGTACAGTAAAGCGGATTATCCTCTGGATAATCACTGAGGTCAAAATATTCTTGGTGATCGTATATATTCTGGTAAACATCTTCTGTTTGAATCTCATAGATAAGTGAATCGGTATCCGTCATGAGCAGACTAGCACGATCTCCGTACATTGACTATATAGATACATAACGGAAATCGAGCATGAGCATTTTCGAAAGATCGAGTACAGCGGCTCCAACGTAAATGGGTTTATCTAGCTTAAGCTTGGTTTTTCTGGACTCCATCTCGACTAACTCTTCGTCAAAGATTTTCATGTGCATGAAGGCATCCGATGAGACAAGTTTATCACGTCGGCGCACGTATTCAACGATTTCAATGTTTCTGCGTTTTCTTGTGTTTTCGATGGTCTTTCCGAAGACAGTCTTGTTCATGAGTTTGAAGAAATCTTTGTCGAAGTCCGTGTTAACTTTGGTTTGTTGCGATGTATTGAAGTCAATGTAAATTTTCATCCACGGAGCCTGATTAAACTTCAGTACACGATGAATTTTATCAAGCACCAGTACGTGTCTCAGCGCCTGATCTAGACAGATAAATCAGCCCCCCCACCCCCCACCCCCCACCCCTTGATGATGCTGATTTTCGGGTTAGGGACTGATATCACCTATTCATTGAAAGCTGCGATTATTCGCTGCCACTTTTGTCTGCACACATCGGTGTACATTTTATACACTTATCGGTACTTTTCGTGGCTGTGGAGCTACCGTCTGCTGAAGGGTTCTTTTGGTGACATGTACATTACATTTCCAGAATAAATTCTATGTTTGGTGACTTTTAAATCCATGTGGAATAGCACAACCTTCTGTCCTGTGGCCATTTTAAATTTTGTGCTAGATATGGCTATTACCAATTACTGGCATGTGTCTGAAGTGTTCGCAGGATTGTTCCGGAACGATTTGCATGCAGCAAAATTGCGCATTTTAATGAACAAGTGTCATTAGACCCACATATAGTCAATGTGTCAACACCGATTGGGGGGGGGGGGTTGATTTATCGGACTACACCTGATCTAGTAAACGGTAGCGCATGATGTCATTGGTCTTGTTCATGACACTGGGTATAAGTATTTTTTTTTACCTCGATATCTCCAAGGCGAAACTTGTCATTTTGTGCAAGTTGTTCCGGAGGGAGCATCTCATTGAAGACTAATAGTTGTTCAGCGCAGAAGGGATAATCGTTGTGTAGATCATGTACGTGTTGTGGGTAGGTCAAGGCGACTTCGACAAAATAGCCAACGTCGTCCACATAATCGTCAGCACGTTCCTGCATAAACTGTTCATCCGATATTCAGTGAAATCCACCTGTGGAGATTGTTGGCATCGATATAAAGGATATATGTGGAAGGTTTATTGGGATCTTAGTTGTACATGCATTTGTTGTTGGCGATGGCATGCTTTTGGTGACGACGAAAATTCCCCCTCGCACCATCTGCTCTGTAAACAATAACACGTCTGGGTCGGTGAAATGCTTGAGTTGCACATGACATGTTTTAAGTAGAACATCCCATGATAAACCGGGTGATACTTGAGGTAAACGGACACTTTTCATTCGAGTTTTGGCAGCACGATACAATTTCTGAACTCCTCCAAACCCGCAGGATGGGCTGGATCGTAGTAAATGCTGTCTAACACATTCTCCATTTTTTTTTAATAAGTCACCCACTCTTCGGTGATGATACTTTTGATGGCAGAATGTGGTGGTTTGGAAACGGCTTTACGTGTCCGATATGCCACGGGAGTAGAAGTCGAGGATAGTGGTGGCGGTGGTTATGGTAATTAGATGGCTTTCGTCTTCCTTTCTTTTTAACTTCTGGTTTCCCTTCTTTCCTTTTCACTTCTGTCAAAGGAGGAGTGGACATCATCTTTTTAACCCATGCTTTAAGTTCTTCTCGTTGGGGTATGGGGAAAGAGGTCAACAAGGACGCTGAAATCTTACTAGGGATGCGAGCTGCTGACTATTGGTCTTTGTAGTTACAATGAACTATCGGTCTTGGACGTTTTCATTTTTATATGCCGACCAATATCATCGTGTCTGTACGGTAAATTGAAGTGGTTGGGAAGTCGCACTTGCTTCTGGTACACGATTTGATACACTTTTTCCAAAGACCGACTGACGATTTGGTGTGTGGCTAAACGTACAATCTTGTGAGGTTAGTAGGTGGTCACTTTAAAATCTTGATCCTTTCCAGACTGCAAGGCTTCTTTCAGTACCCCAAAGTTCTCCACTTGACTGGTGCGATAACTCAGAGTCAATACTTTCACTTTACACTCGGTGTGCACTTCTCCTTGTGGGTCTCGGTATTCGTAGCCGTAATTTTTAGGACCGCTACTAGCAAAACTTAGAATCTTGTCGTCTGGGTGCTCGTCCATCCAGGCTCCTAAGCGGTCTCCCTCGATGTCAAGGTGAAGTTGACCCAGATTATCGATGTAGATGCAACTGTCCGTGTCAAAATACAGCACACGATCTCCTAACTGGTGTAAAGCTTCGTACAGTTTTAAGCAAGCATAGGCTATCACGTAGGCCGCAATGATGACATTTCCAAATTCGTCAGCTTCTACAAAGTCCAGCTCTTCTTCGTAATTAACCAGAATCAAGTCCTCACGAAGGACGTTCACGTGTTTCATGTGTTTGGTTTTGTTGTGAATCATCTGGAAGAAACGGGAAGGTTCTGTCAAACACTCTGTCTTGGGTAAAAACGGTCGTTGTGCCATTTTGCCTCACAAGCTATTTAACATCACATTGACAAGCGATCGCCTTCCTTCGTTTTTCTAGATGTGGTCTAAAGGGATGCCTTCCTGCTTCCAGTTTTTCTCTTTGAAATTCTTTTGGTCTTGGGGAGTCTGGCACCAGGAAGGATAGCCACTGGCTTCTTGTTTCAGTTCCAAAAGACATCCACGTAGTTCGAGAAAATGCCCTTCTGAGTCTTATTACCCTTGTGGTATTGTTCTCTCTTGGGAAAGTGGTAAATTTCGTACACTTCTAACAGTTGGTATCCCAGGTCCATAGCTTTGAACAATTCCACGTTGACCCACATTCCCGTCAGGGCGCGTTCTTCCTAGGTGTGCTGACAAGGTTGGTCTGGGTTGCACGTTTCGGCACAAGTACGGCACAAGGGAAACATCAGTTTTCGTTGGCACTGGTGAGGTAAAACGGGATGGTACAAGTCCGTAGGAGGCAAGATTTTGCACTTGATCAATCCTTCGTATTGTCGAATGTTTCCACGTCGACGTGTTTCATCAGCAAGCGCGGGTGCCCTGCGGGAAAGTGACAGTATTTGCACACGTAAGGATACAGCGAACACACGATCAAGTATTTGATTTCTTCTCCTTTTTCCTCGTCGACATGGTACAACAAACAGGTGGCATTCGTCGGTCCTCCAAACAAACTGTCCTGCTGGTTCAGTGGGTCCACCAGCTTGTAACTTTCCACGATACCTTTAAACTCTGGATCGATTTTCAAAAGGTGATTCTACTCGTGTTCCCACATTTCCACCACTTGGTATCCTTGCTGTTCTAACTTCAAGCGCCGCTGACAGGTGGCCTGGTACATATCTTTCATGGTAAGTTGTAAGAACTGATTTTTAGTGTCACGTTGAGGGTAACAGATGGGACATCAGTGAAATAAGCAGCCGTTAAACTCACACACGATCTTGTGGTTTTCTAAGTCCCAGCCATCCACTGAATACATTCCGATGGTCTTTTCGCCTCCTCCGTTTCGGGTGTGTTGGATCCATTTGTCTTCCCTGTCGCACAAGTAATGTAGCCGGCGTACGGCTTTGACCGAGTATTGACGTTTGAAAAAGTTCGTCGTTTGAGGGCAGATGACAGCCAGGGTGTTTTCTTCCATAAATCGTTGGAGGTACACTAAGAAACACGCTCTGGCAATGGTGCAGGCTTCTTTCAAAGGATCGATACCTCCGTGTTCCATGAATAATTCTCGAAACTTTCCACAGTAACGCCGTAAAATGTCCACGTCGGAACGACAATACTTTAACATTTCTTCCTGAAAGTCGATGGGATCCAAGGCTTGAGTGTGGTACCAAGCGTCGAAAGCTTCTCGTTGTTCGGTGCGCATGTTGTCGGGGTCGTAGTAGTGATCCTCAGGCAAATGGGGTAGAACGGCGTGTTGATTGGCTTCGGTATTGAAAAAGTGCGGAAAATAGCCTTTGACCATTTCTGTCATTCCAAACGTTTTAGGCATTCGACTCAAAGGCATGGCCAAGTAACTCATCGAAGCTTTAAACTGCACTTGTCCCACTTGCATGGAAATGATTTTGGCTCCGTTCAAAGTCACTTTAGTACGTTTCGAAAGAAATTGTCCATCGTATCCCGAAAAATTGTGAGCCATCACCGTGTCATGGAGATGGCAATCTCCGTAACGTTCGATGTCCTCTTGGCTCCACGTCTCGTCGATGGGGTCTAAGATCCATTGAGCGAAATCGGTCAGCGTGTTCGGTCTCCGAAACATTTTTTCACGTCCTTCAGGAATCTTGTTGCAGTGATAGCAATGACTAAAGATAGGCTCTTGAATGCACTTCTCGCACGCTCGATGAGCCACGCAGACATTAGGAATGTGAATGCCGGTCGCTTGCATGCATTCGAAATCGAGAAAGATGAAATTCCCTTTCTTCATCTGTTCATCTTCTTCTTCTTCATGTTTGGAATGGTATTTTTGAATGTAGCATTTGTGTTCCAAGTCTATGATTTGGTGACAAATGTGACATCGTTTCTTTGCTCGACATACGTGTGCCTTGGCACTATTGGTACGTATGACGTGTCCACAATTAAGGCACACTTTCAGGAGTTGACAAGCAATTTTCCGCTGTGAACCTTGCGTCTTCAAATGTTCTTTGTAACAGGTAGAGCTGGCAAAAGTGCGCTGACAAGCTGAGCAATGCACCCGTTGTTGTCCTTCGTCAAGACAGGGCTTAGAGGCCAAACATCCTGAGCATTTCGATCCACATTGCCTGTGTTGCTCTCGATTGTTATAGCCATAGTCACATTTCTCACAGCAATAATTGTATCCCAGGAATGGAGCGATACTGGTAATGGCATCGAAATGTTCATCATGATGATAGACGTGAATGTATTTTCCGTCTTTGAAATCTTTGCCTCGAAACAACAGAGGTCCACGCACTTCTTGAGGGTGCAATTTCAAGGTATAGCGTGGAGCTAAGACTCTTGCAATTTTTGCATTTCAGGAATGCCACAGGGTGTGTCTTTGGATATCCGAGCTTGCTGTAACAGGAGTTCTGCTTGTCTTTGTTGTTTGACTCGGTTCGATTTTCGAATGTTCTCCCAGGCTCTTTTCCATTATGCCGTGTCGTTCTTGTCAGCATAAGTTTGTCCCACCACGATGGCACGGGCTAAACACATCTTGTCTTGGGGATTGTTAATTCGGACGAGGCTCTTTTTGATGATGCGAGGGTCGTCTACCAATAATACCTTTTTGCCGTCCCTTTGGGAATAGACACGTGGGTCATGAACAGTGTCTCTTTTCCATCGGTGATGTGAAACTTGTCGTTGGACTGCTGCATGTGTTGAATCTTGTGGATGACTTTGGAAGGTGTTAATTCTGATGGGCTGCTAAACTCGGTTCAAACAGGTGACTTCAGACTGTCATGATAAATGGAAAGTCTCAAGCGATCGTCTTCTTTGGCTTCACATTGCTGTTTCAGTGTGGTTAACAAAGAATCTCACACATCGGTGATGAACTCTTCTGCATTCTCCATCGGTACGTCGGACTTGACATCTTTAAACTTCACCGTCGACGTGTAGGCCGTGGTTCTAAATTGTCTAAAGGAGCGTTTATCCGTCTCTCGAATGTGGTAGTAATTTTCAGGGTTTAGTGGTGGTGGACATTGGCTTGGTGTAGACTCTGGGTCTGGATTCTGGCTCACTCATGTTATCTTCAAAATCGCTGGCAATGAGTTGAGCCAAGACTTCAGCTACTGTGCGAGGCTATGAATCATGTTTCTGTCTCTTACTTTCTTCTTTTTCCATGAAATGATACGATCGTTTCATCTGAAGCGCAAAAAGTCAAATGACAACATTTGAAACGCCATGGTCCCCTATATATTAATGTCAGACCAGTGTCTTGCATATTTAAACGGTCAGTATCTTCCCTCCAAATATTCATTTCACTATCAATCCGACCACAAACATGGAAGAGCCAACACAGACGGAACTTCTGATCAGAGCTTTGCGAGGTGACATAAGAAGGTTTTTTTCAGAGAAGCCGACGGAATTCTCCCACTCCTTTCGAGATAAAAGTCAAGATACTTGCTATATCTGTCAGAAGAAGGGATATTGGTCTTCTGAATGTCCAGAAAGTCAAAAAAGCAAGACAGGTGTCAAAACAGACAAAAGTCAAGATACCTGTTATCATTGTCAGGTGAAGGGACGTTGGTCTTCAGAATGCCCGAACATACAACAGGAGAAGGAGGGAGAGAGATATTCCGAACAGGAAGAAGAAGAGGTACCCTCCAAAAAGGAAGAACCCATAAACGTCAAGAAAGAGAAGAAAAGAAGACGAGAAGAAAGGGAGGAAGAACAGTAGGAAAAACTTGTGACAGTGAAGAAATTCAAAATAGGAGAGAGTGAACAAAGACAAAGAAGAAGCTAATGAATTTTTAAAGTGTTGTGTTGTGATATTTGATTGTATATTTGTACCAGAATAGACCAAAAAGAAAAACGTATGTGTCTCTTAGTTTTGATTTTTTTAGAATAAGGACTACATTCACTCGCGTGCACACACACACACAGACACACACACACGTACATCATGGGGCAACAAATGGATTTTGAGTTTTAATTGATTTTGGCAAATGAATACTATCTCTTTTCGGGAAAAGTGTGTAGCACTGAAAAGGACCGTTGGGTTTTTGTTTTGGGGTTTTTTAAAAAAACAAACTCAGGAACGACAAGTAATCAGCTTTAACTGCCTTATCCCTTTGCCACTGCCAAGGCCTACTTCTGGACCTAGTGATTTAGTAGAAATCACTACGGTGGGTATCTCAGGCATAGTAGGTGTGCGGACGGGGTTGGGCTGTTTGGCTCTGGAAGGTCTTTTTCACTTGGGTCGTATTAAAGAAGTCTGATACATTTCTTTCAGATTCCTTAACTCTGCCAAAATGTCAACGAGTACCGTGACCGTTTCACATTCACTGTTCTCCTTCTCTCCTAGACCTTGTTTCTTCTTCTTCTCTGCTTCTTCTTCTTGCTGTCATTTCCTTTTTGCCTCTTCTTCTTCTTCTCGCTGTTGCTGTTGAAGGAGAAGAGTTTGTTCTGCTTCTTTCTGCTGTTGCAAAAACTTATCCAATTCTTTTTTCTGTCTCTGTCTAAAATCCTCGACGTGTGGTAAGGAAGGAGAAGGTGGCGAAGGTGCTGTTACAGGAACAAATTCTTGTGCAGAAGAGATAAAATCCAGTAAATCACAATTAAAATCGGTCTCTTCTGGAAGTTGGGCTGTGTTGGCTTTGGTAGACGCTGCTATGCCATCACTTCTAATCTCCACGGCCGGTGCACCCCAATTCATCGTCTTCTTAGTTTTCGTCATGTTCTAACTCGGTCGAATCATACCGAATCATTAAGCCTAGCTCGGCACCATTAAGATGACCTGATAAGCTTATGCTGACTCACAGACAGGCCACCTCTGTGATGAAACATGCCGTTGCTCACAAGGGACTTGTTCTCAAATTGTCTGCGTCACAACTTTCAAAAGAAGGAGGATTTATCTCACCACTGTTAGCTGGTATTACTGGAACTCTTCTTCCAGGATTACTGGATATTGGAAGGGGACTTCAGCTTCCTGGAACTACACGTAGGAGAGGTATCTCCCGCATGGGCAACGGAACTGCCATACTTGGTTGAAAAAAAGAAATTAGCGACTGAAGCCTTATCACACTTGAAAGAGAGAGTTATTACCAAACGTTGGGAATTTCAGAGGTGTGTTTTCAAAAGATCAGCAGCTGACATAGGCAGATCAAATCTACCACGACGAGAGCTGCGTGATTAATCTTCAAAATTATTTCTAGGGATCCGGAACTCATTGGGTGGCTATGTATAACGATCCACAGCAGTGCGACGTGGAGTACTTTGATACCTTTGGTTTATCTCCCATGAAGTAATGCGATATTTAAAATGAAAAAACCTACGGATGGTACTTTTTTAAAAATATTCAGCAGAGATACAGCCGAACATCAACTTTCTTAGCAATCTTAGCGTTATTACAGCTGCATCGTCGTTTTGTGGATAGGTAAAATATAATACAACAACAATCCAATCATGGACTTGTGGTGTTTCAAGTGTAAAAGGATAGTAAAAACTCCACAGAGGTGGTGACTAAAAATAATCGCCTAATGGTTAAGTCGTTCTGCAATGTGGCGCAGATTATGAAGGGTCAGGCAGCAGTTCCTCTTCCTGTGTCGCAGTTGCTGGCGACTTAATGTGCCTTTTCTGTTTTAAAAAGTGAATCACTCTCATTGCAGACACTGCGATCTGAGCACGAGCTGCAAAAACATTCGGATAGAACGAAATCTGTGCGGGGAGATTGCAAACAATTTGGTGAGCGTCAGACCATATGTTGTGCTATTGATATTTGTAAAGGGGTGTCATGTGGTGGGTGTGCCCCTCAGTTGATTGAATTGGCGATCGTTATCTAGAGGATGACCTCCCTCGATGTTATTGCCCAGTGTGAGTGGATAGATAGAACATTGACAGAGAACTGATCGAGTCTATTGAGAAGAAATAAACAAATACGAGCCCCCTTAAACAATAAAAATAAAATAAATTTTAATTAATTAATACAAAAACTAAAATTGCAATTTCAATCGAATAGATTTACATTATTGGAATTTAATAGCAGTGTTCAATTTACGGATTCGTTCATCATAGTAACGAGTGGTGAAAAGAGTACAATGTCCACGCCCGATTTGCATCACCTGTCGTCGTTCTTCTATTGACTTCGTGTATTCCACGTCTAGCGTGTATGCTTGGTTTTTCTTCTGACCCTTCTATTCCGAACTCTCTATTTGCGGACTCCCCTCTTGGACTGTCCTCATCGGATTCTCGGGGAGGGATATAGAATGCTGTTCCCTTAAATGACAAGATTACGACTAAAGCTCGATGTGTTTCACCACCTTTCCGTATATATATAATTCTCTTACTTGCGTTATTTAGAAACGTAAATAGCTATCCACACCGCATAAATTCTGACATAAGATGACCTTAACGATTAACGGTCCTTACAAATTTACTGTACTTGAGATAAGGTACAATCGTTATCTATAGTACAAATGACTCTTGCAATATACGTCCAAGTCTGTGGATTTGGTACATACAATTGTGGTGAAGAGTGCACCAAAGTCATGTGAACTTGATCAGATTCTGACATCACTGTTGCTTGAGTGCTTAGATTCAATATCCCTTCACTAACCTATGTCATCTATTCTTCTCTCTCAGCCAGGGAATTCTCATAATTTTTTAAAACTGCCATTGTAAAGCCTCTGTTGAAGAAATCAACACTTGACCCAAATGATTTAAAGAACTACTGCCCTGTTTCTAACCTCAAGCATTTACAAAATCTTAGAAAAAGTTTTTCTATCCCAGCATGTATCTCATTTGAATTCAAATAGTCTTTTTAGCAATATACAGTCTGCATATCAACCTTGCCATAGTACTGAAAGAGTGGTTAATAAGAATAATATTGACTTTATTTATAGAAGAAGCTCATTTGGTCAACTGACCAATCTTTCATGAGGCCTTCTGCTGTGGCATTTGTACAAATATATATATATATATATATATATATATATATATATATATATATATATATATATATATATATATATATAATGCACAATTTTTGCAAGATGCGGTGTCTTTAGACAACAAATGCTGTTAAAAACTCGACAATTGATTTACTGCTATCAATAAAATATTACAAGGCTTAAAGGATTAGTACATACAGGATTCATACAAATAGTAGTAGCAAACATGTGTAAAACATGATAGGTGATTACATGATAACAATGTTGAAAAAATCAGTAATACTGAATTAAACAAAATCATACAAATGATTGTTTCTGTAGATGTTGACAAAGAAGCTTTTTAAAAGCTTGGCATGTGTCAGCTGACTTTATATAAGGTGGTATGGAATTCCATAGTTAGATGCAGAAAAAGCAAACTCTTCTTATAAAACTCTGAATTTGGTTTAGGTAAATATAACTTGTTGTTTGAGATGGATCTTAGTTCATACATATTTACATTTGTAACAAATTTAAAATGACATTTAAGATAATCAGGAGCCAAAACCATATAAGAATTTCTAGACTGGTAAACCCTTCTGAAATTGAGTTCTCTGCTGAAATGGAAGCCACTTTAGAGTTTTGAAAAGATTTGTTGATGGTGTATCTAAATCACCATTAAGAATAACTTTAACTGCTCTTTTTTGAAATTTCAGTAATCTATCCTGATTTTCTATACCACTATTACCCCAGATAGAACAACAATATTCTAGGTGCGGCATGATATATGAATTGTGGAATATCTTTCTCTGTTCTTGAGGGAGATAAGATTTTATTCTGTTCATGAGATAAATCAGTGAATTAACATTTTTAATGACCTTATCAACTTGTATTTTCCCGCGCAAGATATGGTCTATCATGATGCCAAGTAGTTTTTTTTATTTTCAGACTGTTGTATATCCATTCCTTTTATCATTACTTTGAAATAATTTTTCTCAGCTTTTACTCTGCTAGAATACTTATGATCATGACTTTTGATTTGGTTGCATTTATCTTCATAACATTGTATTCATACTAGTTATTTATTTTTACCAAATCGTTATTTAATTTAGTGCTAATCTTATGGCCTGTTGATCCAATGTTATATAACGTCATATCATCTGCGAACATATTGGTGGTGGATAGCTCAATGTGATATGGTAAATCATTGATGTACAGCAGAAAGAGTAATGGTCCAAGAACAATCCTCGTGGAACACCTGACTTTATCAGTGTCTTATCTGTGAAGTTTATTTAAAATAAAAACTTCTTGTTGTCTGCCTTCAAGATAGGATCGAAACAAAGTTAAACTTTCACGGGTAACATCATATATGCTGAGCTTTTCCAGCAGGATTTTGTGATTTACAAGGTCAAAAGCCTTTGATCAAAAAACACTGTGCCTACAAGGTTACCTTGATCTATTGCTGTTAACCAATCATCCACCATTCTAGTTAGTGCAGTCTGGCATGAATGTCCTTCACAGAAGCCTGATTGTTGTGAATGTAGCAAATTAAATGATTCCACGTAGTTTCTAAATTCATTACAAATATCTTTGAAAGTGATGATAAAATTGATATAGATCTATAGTTATTCATATCAGAAAGATCTCCCTTTGTATGTATTGGAGTTACTTTTGCCAGTTTTAGCCTGTTTGGAAAAATGCCTTTTGAAATACCTAGGTTGAAGATATACATAAGTGTAGGTGCAATCAACTGAGATGAGAGTTTTAGGAATTTAGCAGGCATATTATCTAGACCTGTTGCTGTTGTGACATCACGTTGCTCTAATTGTTATTTAAAATGAATTGGAGGCTTATTTTAGTGATAACAAAGCACTCTTCTTTGCTGAGTTTTGAAGAAATATGTTCATTTAATTCATCAGTGGAGAATCTTTTAGGAGTTTTCATTTTTATTCACAAAGTAATCATTGAGTACATTTGCAATTTCAAGAGGTTCTTGCTTTAATACCAACATTTGCATCACTAATACATGTAAATGGCAGGTTATGACAGATTTGCCTCTCAAGTCATTGAAGGTTTTCCAGAGTTTTGTAGAATTCTTGTTTGTAATACGTTCCGATATGTCAGTGGAATAAAAGTTTTCTTTGCCTTTTGACTCACTGACTTGACTCTGTTTCTCCATAATCTGTAATTGTCAGTATCTATAAATTTATGAAATCTGTCCCTTGTCTTAATAACATTCAGTATGTCATATGTAATCCAGTTTGGTTGATTTTGTTGCTTGACTCTCGATATTAAAAGGAGCATGAGTGCTCCAGGTGTCAGTAAACATATCTATCCAGATATCAAGAGCATCTGATGGGTCATCAAAACATTCAATTACTGACCAAGAGATATCTTTCAGTTCTTTAAGGAATATTTGTGAATTGAATCTTTTCATTATTTAATACTTGATATATTTGTGATGATAAGTTTTACATTTTGACTTAATTTTCATGTACAGCATATAGGATAATGATCCCCTCATCCAAGCATTTGTGAAGGATGAGGGGCATTATTGGAGTAAAGCCAGATGTTGAGCATATGTGCATAGCATGTTACTCTCATTGGCAGAAACTGGTGCTCTTCAAAGAAAAGGAAACTTCTTTATGAGACACATGATGTGTCACCTGAAGTATCCTATATAAACAAGCCACCCGCACGAGGTATCTCATAGTTTAAAGTGAAGTGTTTTGTTGTCTATATAAGAGAGGGAGGGAAACACCCACTGTAGTAAAACCTCAACTTGCCACAAAGGATGGGTGGGTGTATACATGCTCAGCCTCCAGCTTTACTCCAATAATGCCCCTCATCCTTCACAAATGCTTGGATGAGAGGTTCATTATTTTCCGTAAAGCCTTTGGCCTAACATGTATATATAGCATCTTTAAAGTTGGACAACAACACATCTGCTAAAAACATCAATAGGAAAAAGGGAACACATGTTAACCTGTAAATCATAATCAAACAAACAATATTATTTATATGCTATTAATAACTGCTTCAGCAAAACCCTTTCTATGAGCCTGAATATCTCTTAGATAAAATTTGTGAAAAGTCTTTACTTATGTTCGGTCTGCAGTTTTTAATATATTGTGCAATGAACAGCCTTGTCTGAAAGTAGTTCTGTAAAAATGAGCTTTGAATTTAGATGTATCAATTCCTGATTGTTCTAAAACCATTTTTAACCATCTTGCAATAGTACTAGAAGTCACAGCTCTATAGGAACAATAAGATACCAGAACTTGAGTAGATTTCTGAAGATTTTTAGTCCTGTCAAGATAATGCAACCAAGTATGCATAGCACAAAGCTTCTCATCCTTATAATGTAGTAGTTCAAACTGGAAATTCTTACTTTGTCTTGAAGTTTTCAAGAAATCCGAAAAACTGAATACTATTTTATCTGCCATACAAGTCATGTTATGTAAATTCAAAGATTTTAGAGTTTGTGCTCTTGGAGCTGTAGATAAAGCAATAAGAGCAACCAGCTTCATTGTTAAGAACCTTAAAGATATAGTTTCCAAAGGAAAAAGGGTACACAGGTATTTTAAGACTAGGTTTACATCCCAAGTGTCAACATATCTTGGTTTTGGTGGACTTTTGTTAAACAGTCCATTTAAGTATCTATTAATCAGCGATGGGTTGAGGCACCACACATTATCAAACATTCTCAAAGTAGTAAGTAACATTGCCTTGTGAGTATCGGTGACACTGTAAGACTTACCTTCAGTTACCAAGAATCTAAGTATGAAATAACTGTTACCTCAGAGACACAAAAGGGATTAATTTCCCTGATCTTACACCAGAAATTCCTTTCTTTCCATGCCAAATTATATTGTTCAGTTGTTCCTGATCTCCATGAATTGTTAATGATGTCAACAGTTGTTGTTGGAAGTCCTTGGATTTGGAGCAATCTCCTGATACAGTCACTGCGATTAAAGATAGGGTCTTCCCTAGAGGATGAGTTTGACAATGTGTGGACGGGTTAGTATAATTTGGTGCCTTGGAAGTCTAATTGGAAGAGAAATTAAATATAACAAGAGTAAAGGAAACCACGATTGTGATGTTAAATGTGGAACAATTAAGAGTGCTTTACTAATATTATCAGCAATAATTTTATTCAATATTTTCCCAACAAGATTAAAAAGGGGAAAAATTTGTGAGATTAAATCATGCCAGGAGAAAGAAAAGGCATCAATTTTAACAGCATCTGTTTTAACTGACAGTTTAATCTAGATGCAAAAGATATATGTCTGGAACAAAAGTGTGTGCACACAATCTTTGAAAACTTTCTCTCTTTAGCATTCATTCAGTGGAGTCAGAAAAGTTCCTGGACAGAAAATCTGCCCGTATATTATGTTTGCCAGCAATATGGACTGCA